>JTDE01021756.1:41412-59193 GCA_014338405.1 Paragonimus skrjabini miyazakii | reverse complement strand
CCACACGTCCTCAACACGTTCGAGCGATTGCATAGACGGACAGGATTGGGGCAAATTATCCCGAATTTTCTACGCGCATACGAAATGAACAACAACAGAGAATGATGTGTAGATCGAAGGATTTGCTGTCTCATTTGATTACGCAACGATACAATTGAGAACCAGACTATGTATTAATTCAGCGGAAAAATAATGATTGTAGCTGTCAGAACGTGCAGTATAAAAATTTCTAACTGAGTATTCAATGTGCCACGCGTTTAATCCATGTTACTTTTAATATAATCACTTGATTAGGAAGAACAATGGTTACATTGGCTATGACCACACTGATTTCGGATGTTCTCTTTCTTTCACACGCACAAACGGACAACGGCAAATAGCGCACAAGGACGATGAGCCGGTTCCCAACCACCCTGACTGGCAGAACAGGAACAAACAATAACAAATGTACTGGTTGTCTATGATATCCGCAATCGTGTAGATCATCATCATCATCATCATAGACAGCAATACATCGTGTAGAGCAAAGCATTTGGCTCGTAACTCAAAGCTACTACGGGAGTACAAGTGAGAAAGCTGATCCATGTCACAAACGTAGTCAGAATCCAAGCGAAACGGTCGCGCTGAGACCAAAATAAGCTTGATCCTACACCAGAAGAGACATGTCGGAACATGCACCTTCGTATATGCTAGTGAAAATGCAACACCAATCGTCGGCCGACATACATATATTTATTCGTGAACAGCCTACGTTGACTAGGTCATGAATGTTCAAAAGCTGACAGATAGTGTAGTGCGTGAAGTATGTACAGTGCAACGTGGATTCACAGTTAAGTCTACGCTACTTACTGGATTGCTTTCCAACTGTTTCTATGAAGGGTGTTGCGGATATTGACATAAAGTATTCGCTCACTATCACTTTACCTCAGAAAACGTAAATTATTCGCTAGACTAGAGAAACTTCTCTCATTGTGTTAATTGACCTGGACATTAAGCCAGAAACAAGAGCGAACTGTTCTTTTTCTTTATCTCGTGTTTGACTGTTTAGCAGTTAGAGGTTTACATTCGAGCAATACATCCAACTCGCTTTTGTAAGACTAACATTACTACCATGATGTTATTTTGCCACACACAAAATGTACCTGATGACAACCACCTTTAGCAAAGCGGTAAAGTGGCTCTTTTCTGCTTTGAGTCACAAAACCTGATTCACATTATATCACTGTATTTAGTGTTTTGGTTGGCATACAGTTTCCAACTATACTGGCTGTACTGTCCTCCCGTAGTCACGCCTGTCCCCGAAAAAAACGTAACACACCGCTGGCAAAATGACCCAAACATACTTTCTTCAGTGACAATGTTTCCCTAAATGATCGACCAATATTACTGCTTCCAAGCACTTTATCGCAAACAACAAGGCTGATAAGAGAATCCTTTCTGAGTCAATTCATCCGTCCTTTCCTGACCCGTACCCATCCAGAAGCCAGGAAAATAAAAGGCTATTCACACGTAAATAATCGTATAACAATTCTTCAACTTGCTTCTAATCACCTTTAATGATTTCTGAAAGGTATTAGTTAGAAAATTTTTCAGACCGATTGAGTATTCATAATTTCAGAACAACTTTTAGCTGAATTGGAAATTAATTTATGTGTAAATACTTCTGAAGAGTTCAAACGAAGATTAAACTTAACAATTGGATTGAGAACAACACGACTTTACGAACAAGTTGTAATACGCAACGTTTCAACCACCCAGGGTGTCCTTGCTCAAAAATGTCGTCAAGATTAAACTTATCTTCAAAGAAAAAAAGAATTTTATGAAGATAAAACAGTACCCATAATTTTCCTCCAGAAATATCGTATCACAGACATCTTAGAACAGACGAAAAGGAATCAAACGTTATTCAAACGCACAAAATGTAAAAACGCTCTCGTGGAAAATGTTCGCACTATGCAGATTCACTCACACACCATGTGAATTAGGCAGACCAACTGTGAGAGCTGACAAACTGTGTGGCATATGAACTATAGATGGTCGAATCACGGTGAAGTGAACAGAAAATGAGAATGTAACATGATCGAATATATGTGGATCCCAATCTAAAGGCGTAACATGAAAACCAGATATGACTAACTAACAGACAGGCAGCTAAACGGTAAGGAACAATGGTGCTAATCAAATGATTTCGAGGATTAGAGACCCCGTCACACTAACTGGTTCTGTCTGTATTTGGACAGTCCGATGGCATCTCACTTAAAATATGGGATAGCAACAAAAGCATTGTGAGGCAAAAAACCGATAATTTTGTTTAACAAATGAAGTAACAGGAACAATTGACACTACGACATTTGAAACGCTCAGCGGGATAAGGAGTTATCGGCGTCGTACCAGCTGGATTACTATGAACTTATACTGAACCCCACAGTTTCTGTTAGATCAATGTCCCCCCCAAGTGGACAATATTTGCCCCTGGAAAGAGATATGGAGACATGGGGAAGTGAATGTGGGATTTTAAGAATGTGCCTAAGTGCCTTTCAATTTGAAGTTGATAAACTGGCATGATTGTATCAAATTAAATTATCGCACAGCCCTCTGAGCGTACACATGGTTTTACATCAGATTTTAGTGTCCACTTAAGACATACGAGGTGAAGGGGCGCGGTCGTCGTGTCTAGAAAGCAAAAGCGAAGGTAAGCCAACTAAAAATCTCTTGGGAACCATTGCAACAAGTAGATAAACATACTATGAAAGTAGCCCACTCATATTCAGTGTGTGCAGTCGTCCCCGAATGTCTACAGTCACATTAACCGGCGGGATTAGATGACCATGCCTTTCTTAGTTAATCGAACCTTATGAGGCAGCTAAAATTGTCCCGAAAAATAAAACGATATCACCAAAACAAACAAATCAGTGAACCAGACATACATCTAATCCGAAAGATATCACAAAACGAAAGATGGATTTACATTTGCACAAAGAAAAGTATACACCAAAACACGCACACAAAAATCCACGTGCGCCAGAAAGAATAATGAGACAAACTATATATCACTTACCTTGCGTTCGGACATCATGTATTTGGTAGCCGTGTGGATACCTTCAGAAAATTCTTGTATCGTGATCAATGTCTGTCAAACGATTCCCGAGAAAGAACAATCAGAAATTGCGATTTTAGAAAAGACGAAGTGAAATATTTTAGTTATTATAGTTGATCTACAACTGTTTAAAAAAAAAAAATAAAAGTGGTGGTAACAAGTGGTTGTCACTTTCAGAGTATACACGCATATTTAAAGTTTAACAGAAAGCGAGTGGTAATCATTCGGTCATATGCGTGCGGTTGTGGTATGCAGTAAATACCCAAACATATTGCACGTCTGAATCAAGTCCAGTTCAGTTGAACAAGCACAAAGAAACTCCGCTGAGAAGTTAGTTAATAAATGAATCTATGGGAGCGAATAAGAGATCACGTCATAGCTGTGCCGATTATCGATCACTTGGCTGTGGGTTCGAGCCTTGACTACCACGATTGTTTCGGTTTGGATAGTCAACCTAATATGAAAACGTACTTCATATGACAATAAAATGAAATGCAGTGTAAAACTTAGACTTTTTCCTTAGAAGATTAGCGTTGTAAAATGATCGTTTGGTTGGTTAATTTGATTTTTCGGTTTACATGACTTCCTGAAATGTAGGGCCACTTGGTGGACAGTATGATTTGAAGGTATTCTCAGCAAGATTTGCAGTAAGTGCAACATGCAACATAAAACCATTGGTTATGGTAGTGATTAAAATTAAATTATCGAGATTGTTGGTTGAAAATATCACCCAGCAAAACAGTGTGAGATCAACAACTCGCAAACAATCCGTTGGAATTTGAGCGACGGGGGTATCAGGAACACTTTACTAAACTGCGCTGATATTCACAATAGTGGTGGGATCCAAACGAGCATTGGTCAGAAATATCAACCGCTATGCCAACCTACGCGAAGAGGTCTGTTTCGAGAGAATATCGCACATACGCCAGGACCGAATTTCAGCTGATTCAAAGAAATTTACGAACAAACGTCGACTGATCTTCCGAATCCAAATACAACAAGGACCATCGTGAAAGGATACATAAACTTGAGAGGAGTCAGTTTCAGGACCGTAAGGATTATTTCTTCGAATGGGCCAGAGAGACAGATAAGAGATTTTTATCATGGAATAAACAAGTACTGTTTTTTCTGTTTCGTAGGGTTTTAGGACGACAAGCTTAAACCACGACACTCGGTGACCAAAGAAACCACTAGATGTTAGGGTACTGAAACTCCTCCAAATATTTTTCACACTAGATCATGTAAATCCATGTTAGAAACTCCACCAGTTTGATGCAAACAGCCATCCAGTTCCATCGCTCATCGACTGCCACGGAATTTTATGCAATCGGCACTCAACAACTTTCGGTGTGTCTCAAGGTTTCTCTGTAAGACACGTTGTTCCCGGTATTTATTACTGAAATACTGCGGCGTGTAAGTTCCGCGCTTTCGGTATACGCTCACAATATGAAAACGTAGCGAATCACGGACAGTATTATTGGAAGAGAACAGTTTCCAAATCGACCTGACACTTTGCATCACTGGGATACAACAGGCCAGCTCCTGTTCAATTTCTCTAAGAAAAATAGGGTCATATACATTCGTTATTTGCATACACAGTACAACTTAGAAGGCAAACAGCAAGGTACTGTTATTCGTGAGCGAGATCAAAAGACGATCGTCTTGAAAGAACACAACCATTCTCCAAACTGCAAACCGACAACAAAGAAAAAATCAACAAGACACATGGGATGCGAACTTAGCTGTTTGAAACCTTTCAGTTAGGGAGCTTTCCCTTAATGTTAAACTGGTTGACATGTGTTGAACTGAGTAACCAAAGTTGTTGATTGTATCTTACGAGAGATGTCCAGCTGATCGGAAGCCAGAAACACTGTCGCCAAGGTCACTCGATGCAGCTGCAACACGAGATGAATCATCATAACAGCAGGCAACATTCTTTTTGTATTAGAGTATATCAAATACGGATCGCCCCGTCAAAATCTGTCCAGATAACATCACCAGTGGACTATTTTAAGCCCAGACGCGATTCACATATTCGGGATATTATTCCGAGCCTCCAAGTAGTGTGATCGCCTGTACGAATCTGACCTCTAATAACAGTGTCAACAAGTCACTGTTAGACGAAGTGCCTTTGTTTCACGTTTGAGTACTCATGTTAAAGTTCTAGGTCCCATTCCACACTCTCATTTCATTTCGCTTTACTATACTCAGTTTTATAATTCTCGCAGTTACTGAAGCAAACTGAAATGAAACAAATTTTTCAAACCGCATTTGATGTGTCGATAACCAATTTATCAAGATGGGTAGTGCTAATCCTTCGACCAGCTCAAACTGAAAATGATCAAAAATTAGATCAGCCGGTGCTGGTGAGTTCACGTATTCGGATAACTGTCAGGTTGATCACCGTAGTTCATTGAAGTTCCAACAGATTTTGCGGGTAAAACGGCTGGTCTAGATGAGGCTTTGTTTCATAACTAACTGATCGAGTTTACTGTCCCCCAACTATTTCGGAACGAAATTTTTCCACAACTGGCTCCGAACAAGATGGATGGCAGCGAACCACATGTTAGTCTCCAAAAAATGGAGCGATATTTAATGAGTTCAGTCAGTTATACATAACGCAAGACTTTGAACAAATCAGCTGATATGGCTACAAAAGCCAACAGACTCAAGGACCTACAGGAAGAAAGCATACACAGTGGGACCGTTGAGATATGTGAGGTTCATATCACAATGTTAATCAGTATGAGCAATATTACTGTATGACAGGCAGTTTCGTCGTGAGTAGTATACTACTCACAAGTAGTATGTTACCCACAGGCGACATTCAGGAACAAAAGAGCTGGCTCCGAACGCCAGGAAGACGACGGACAAGAAGAGACTATCGGAATAGTGTATACGTGCGGTGTGAGAACTTCCACCAAGGCGAATGACAACGTACTGTCACCCGATGTATGTGGATGCATGTCTACCGTGCAAATGGGTGTGCGCGTTTGTGGTTTAATTTTTGACATGATCTGTAGGGAGTTCGCGCAATAAACGAGTTCTCAGACCAATCGTCTTTTGCGGTCACAACAATATTACCGTAACCTTGTCCTGGCCAAAGAATTTGGGTGGGAGGAGTAGCTAGGTGTACTCAATCTGTAGATGTTAGGTTGAGTACATCAGTACAAACAAGACATTTATTCAATTGTTTAGCCAGTAATTAACTAGAATACACGAGGTTTTCTGTCCTTTGTGGTAATGAAATGCACCCGTAGTGAAAAAACCTGGTCGTCTGAGGCCTGGTACTCTTTTAACCTTTTTACGTCACCGAACTTTCGATCGGCAGGATGCATTTCTCAGGTTGGTTCACGTTCACTTTTAGGGTGGTGGAGATTGATAAGCAGTGAATTGAACTGATGAGTCTTAGCCAAATACCGAAATCAAACTGTCAGATGTTGATCGGTTAAGGAGTAGCGTACGATCCAGGACAATCAAGCACCACACTATCAAAAATGTCATAGTTTCAAGTCTAGAAAGGGACCAACGATGAGGAAAGAGCGAGATGGACGGCGTAACAGCTGAATGTGTGTTTGCGTGTGCGTGAGGACCGTCCCACTTTTCAGACGGCTTGAGTATTCATCGGAAAAATGCAGCTTACATTGCCAGCTGTGAGTGCAGTTGTAACAGCGAGTGCGGCTTTGAGTAGAACGATTTGAGAGTAACAACGATGTGCGCCAGTTTACGAGAGACAGGTCGTGTTTGAGTACGTACTAGCTACGTCTGAATGCCATCTTTAGTGTCAGCCACAGGGTTGGTAGCCGGATGCAGATAAGTGTGCTGCCTCATTGAAACGTGATCTAGGTCTATAGTAGTGCTGAGGAAACTGAATTCTCAGTTCAGTTTTAGCTTAGGGTACATAAGTACAACTGAGTTTTATGCAACAATCTGAAGTAATATGACAGGCTAACCAGTGGAAAAACAGTTGGGTTGGTCGCAGTACTATAGCTCTATAGTCAGACGTGCAAAAAAATGGCTGCGATTCATTTGTTCGAACAATATGGGGCTCGTCTAGCAAAAGATGAACCGCACACCAATATAGTGTAACAGAAGATAACCTAGAAAAACCCGGATGACAAAACGAAGACGTGCGATCCGAATTCATCACACCATCCAACCTTTGCACTGCCAACAGTCCTACGTGAGATAAGATCACGTAAATACACTGGGATGATCGAAGTGAGTCACGCGATTCGCTTTGCAAGCACAACTAAGAGATAGTTGCTTATCAAGCATTTAACAAGGTCGAATAGAGGCATATGGGCTGGTGAATGACATCCTAATTGTTGGTTTGGTCAGCGGAAATTTCGGCATAAACCATACTGAGTAATCCAGATAACATTTCTAAATGCAATCATCCAGATATGCCGAAATACCATTACTCACAAGGGCCTGTTTGCGCCATCAACAAGAACCCGTATCATTGAGCGACTTGGTTCCAACGTCCATGAATAGGCGGATAATCTTCAATCACATGATACACGGGCACCAAAGTGCTGGTTCTGGTACAGCATACATGAACATTTATACATTTACAATACAACAGCCCGAAACTAGGCGTGGTATCGTGTAATACAGAACAAATACACACAGTGTGAGGCCCAAGAGGTAAAAAAACGAAGCAAGCGCTACAGATTCACATTCTGTCGAACTAGACAAACACTTTTATGGTGTTCAAGATCTTAAGGTTCCCAACTGGGGAGATGCGTTTAGTAGATGAAGAAAGACCTTGAGTTTAACTGATTCACTTCTCGAGGTTAAGTCATTGCCTTTGGTGTTACAGGGTTATTAGACAATGCTACATCCGAAAGATGAACCTATAGGGTGAAAACTGTCAAAAACACAAATAACAGTCAATGGGTTCGATGACGATGCGTGAAAATCCAGGGGTTACTATACTTAAAGACCCGTCACCTTGAGCTGTGGATGTTCAACTGGTGACAAGCAGCAAACAACTTTCACTATGATAGGTCATGTTCTAAAATTGCATAAAACAGCCTGGGTGGTGATTGTCTAAGCAGAAATTTCTAAAGCAGGCCATCAAAAGAAAACAAAAATCAACCGTTTTTTTTATAAAAAAAACAAACGGCCGCGTAACAGGAAATCTGTTTGTTAAGCAGTAGATTTGACAAGTGGACAGAAGCTGATACAAATGCAGCTAGCGTATATTAGTTGCAAGCAAAATCTGAGAATAAGACTAGTATATTAACACAGATGAGTCGTCAACCTGACATCACTTACAGTTACCGAACAAACTTAACATGCCCGTGCTGAAGCGTATAGACTGAACAGAGGCCAGAGAATTGCAAGTTTTGATCCACAGCACGAAGTCTTCAATAAAGGCAACTGCACATCATATACTTAGTAATATGTAGTGAACACTCACCGCTCGTATGCCATTTTTCGAACGAGCCACACCGGTGCTCACTTCTTTGCTAGTCACCTGCAAATTGACTGAAGGGGTAGGCTCAAGTGAAACGGACGAATTGCGAACTGTACCACCAAGACCAGGGAAGTAGTCTACACAAAGCTGGCTGGCTCGGTCTGCATACAGTGCCTCCATGGCAGTGGTCACTATTGCCCGCGAGAACGCTCCCACTGGTGGGGAGGGAGATGAGGTTCCCGGCGAGGTCGGATAGTTAGCAAATGCAGCCATCGAGGAGCGATGTACCTGAGTGAAATCCTCAGCAGAAGACAAAGCACCGCGGACACGGCTGTTGGACAGTACGAGACCAGCGGCAGTTGCAGCTGCTGCAGCCGCAGCGGCAGCAGCTGCTCGCATCGCAGCTAAATTAGATGCAGACGACGGTGGGACTAGATCTTGGCCAACAGAGGCGGGGAGGTGGAAAGTACGCATCGTCGGGTTGGCAGTTGGATCACATTTGAGTAATTTGAGTCCGTATAGAGAATCTAGATCAGAGCCAGAATGATGCATTGTCGTTGTAGTCGGAGAGTTGCCATCTGCAGACAGAGGACTGGTGCATATTTTGATCCGCTGAATAAAGACGATGTAAAAAAGCGTGGTGGTCTGAGACGCTGATCAAATTTATGGTCACCTTGGGCACACCATTAATGAATTTCTTAAGTCAAAAAATATCGGCCAATCTCATGCTGTCTGTCTTCGAATCCACAATAATCAGTGAGGTGAAAGTAAGCAGTCATCGCCGAATCATTCTGGATGAAACTAACAATTCTGATAGTGAGGTAAAACATTGAAATCAACAGGACAGATACTAATGTCCCCTAAAAAGGAATGATCGAGTAACATGAGCACCAGTCACAGGTGACTGGCGATTACTTACGTATGTATGTGGTTATTATTTGGTGATAATTATGAAGAATTCACCTAAGGAGTGATCAGCACGCTCGTTTCACAAGTCAGGGTTCAACCCGAAACGGGAAAGGAATTATGCACTAGTGAGCTAAATTTTATTAGAAGAGCGAAACTCAAAGTTAATGATTAAGCACATTTAAATAGGAGATCGACTGAAAACACTTCAGCGGAATGCGAAATCTGTGAACGCATGCTGTCGTTACACTCAAAATGTCAAACTAATCATTGATGACCAAACAGAAAACAACAGAGGACATTCCCGAAAGTCGAATAAAATACCTTCGCAAAGCTAGTAGTTGTGCAATGGGCACGACGGAATGCATCAAGCTGAGCAGCGTCTAACCCCATATCACCGATCCGACTGCTGTTCATGGCACCACCGTTGTTATTCACTTTGGACGAAAGTGGATAGTTATCTGGTGAGCCAACTAACGGTGCAGCCGAATGTGGCGCGGGAGCAGCTTGCGAAGCTGCCATCAATGCATTGGCTACAGCAGCGGCCGCCGCTGCTGCGGCAAACCAAGAGGCCGAAGACGTAGATGCCACATCGACTACTGAGCAGTGACCTGGGTCTGTAACAACACCGACAACATTCCCGTTCATTGGCGATAGTTCGTACTTGCAAGAGGGAGAACGGAAGTGTGTCTCATCTAATGGACTGCGATTGGTGGATTTTACAAAGCGTTGTTGTGCACCCAGCGATGGTTGCTTGTTAGAGTACCATGACAAATCCGGTGATGAGGGTTTACAAACTGGGGATGACAAGGAATAGACAGGATGACCGACTGGGGGGATGGGAACACGCATGGGTGGTGTCGATGAAGAGGACGGATAGGTTGAATCGGAATGCGATTGTACTAACACTGAATTCGCGGCAGAAGTCTGACGCACATACGAGCGCATTCGCGATAAGCTAAGGTCCGGCGACGGCGAGGTTGCAATCATCATCGCAGCCGAACAAAGTTCAGATGATCCGACGACCGAAGAGGGTGAATCACTCGGAGGGCAACTTGAAAACACATCAAAAGAGAGAAATTTAAAAGACGTTGAAACGCACGTAAATCTATACGAAAAATTCTACACACAACATATTAATTAGAAAAGAGAGAGACAGGGTGTTATAAGAAGTAGAGGAAACTTATTTGGTAGTTTTAACATAAAATAAACCTTTACAGGCTGAGAAACCGAAAAACGGTAGCCGATTCGAAAACACAGTTGCTCGAAACCGAATGCACGAGTAACCACAGACAGCAAATCGAGTGAACTGCAACAACATGACACGTACACTGTTTCTCATAAGACGCTCATTTCAATACAAAAAAATCCAATCGATAAATTGTATAGGTAATAAAGGTTACTGCTCAAGATCGTATTGCATATTATGATCCCTTTAGATGATCAACTCTTGCAATGTGGAAGTTATCTGACGTTGTACGTATAAAAGTGGTTGAAGTAACCAATCGGGTTTTCATGGTCGTGACTATATAACACTTGTGCTTGTAGGCGTGCCTAGTTCCCTGTTTGCCCTTATCTGTATGATGTACATAACTAGCATGTTTTACGTTTGCGACTGATGACAGTAAACGAAATGTTCATATATATTGCAATATGCCTTCTTTCTGCTTTGAAGACATTCAAAATTCCATCAATCCCTACCAAATAACCGCAGATGTCATCCATTTTGTTGAGCCAACAGTTTCGAGAAGATAGTTTAACAACTTTATGTGATGTAAAATGTATCGATAGTAGAAAACAGATGATTACTTGAACATGCTAAACAGAGCAACTGGAGTGAGATATTTTCGAGACACCAGTAAAAGGAGAAAACCAATGACGTTTTCATTGACAACCTTGTCGAGTACGGCGTATAGTGAGATGCGCAGAAAATGAATTAAAAGTTTACCACAATAAGCAATCCTTTGAAATAAGTCAACGGGAAACTGAGTTCATCACACAACTGATATCTAACTAGACGAAGTAATATAGATAAATACTAAAAACCATATAGCATAATTGTGTACGTTAGTATTGTTTTTGCATATACTCACACAGCAGAATTAGATGTGGTCACACGATGTTGTTGCTGGTGGTGATGCTGATGCTGCTGCTGCTGACCGAATTGTAAGACAGTTGAAGTAAGATGGTCGACAATACTGCGAGTGGTGCGTGACGCCGCTGTCACTGCAGTATCAGCGGATGGGGATAATTCTGGTTCGTTAACATGTAGTTTGGGTGTCATCGGTGTAGTTGTCGTGACTGTGGAGCCGGTCACCAGCAAATTCGCCGAAGGCGCTGGTGAACCAGGGCAATGTGGCGAAATTTCAGGGACAACCTGGACTCGATAGGTAGGTTGTTGTTGCTGGTGGTGATGATGATGAAGATGAGGAGGATGCGCTTGGACGGGATGTAGGGTAGTTTGAGGGTCTTTATAGGGTGCAGGATAGTGGGGAAACGTGGACGACGGGTGTTCCCGTCTCGACTGATGTAGCGCGTCTCCGGAGAAGGCGATCATTTTGTACTGAACTTGAGCTTCATCCGCAGAAGATTCGTCCAACGGTAAATGGACGGCTAACGGAGCCAACAGTTTCCCTGAGGTATTCATCAACATGTCCTCACTGGAACCGGAAGATGAGCGACGGTCAAGCAGTGACGTGGTTGAGGATATATGAGTGCTTGTGTCTGGATTAGGCAAAGAATACTCCAGCGGGGTTGCTCTGTGAGACACAACGTCCATAGATAGATCATAGGATCTACGGGCCTCCGTAGGAGTCCTAGCATAGAAAGGAAACAATCTTTACAAAATGAGGTCTGAGGTTCGTTGAAAGATCGCAAAAATCGTAGTCAAATAGGACACTTCAATGTGCATAAAAACCGATAGCCGACATGAAGTCTTTTTTTATAGGAAAATGGACAAAAGACAACGTTGCTGGATGAATTAGATTGGTCTGCATGACACAAACCTTTATTAGTCACCACTTAATAGAAATAAAATAGTCGAAAATTCAACAGTCCAGAAAATTACTGACGCATTCATATCCGCGTCTATCTCTAAAACCTGTACGAACATGAGATTACCACACAGTTTCGTGTTTATAGAAAACAGACTGGATTCACATGTGACTTGATTACAATACCCAAATAACAGGAACAAAAATGCAGTAATGCAACCAACCACCTTATATGCTATTTAATGGAGATGTGAAGGGATATAACTGACCTCAAGGTAATGCATCACCCATTCTGCATTAAAGCAAGTAAACAATCTCGAAACGAATCCAGAAAACATAGACACAAAGCAATGAGCAAAGGATCTGGAAAAACCAATGGACATCAAACGATGTACATGAGTGACAAAAATGACACTACGTATACAAGATGTGGCCTAAGACAAACAGATAAATCACAAACAAAGGGTGGGACCTACTGGTTGAACGACACACACCAGTCACGTGGTAGCCGCGTGCTGCTAATTTCACGCATGCAGCTATTTGATTCGCGATAAGACAGGCCGGGCGAAGAGCCATACTTGAGGAGCTCACTGTCAGGTTCGCAATGTGATGCAAAACTTTCTGTTATGGGTGAGTCCCGAGAAGTCATCGGATCCGGTCCAACGCTGCTGCTGCTGCCAACGCCGGAGAAACCAGTATATCGATCAGATGAGAATTTGCGCTTTTTCTGGACCGCAGATTTTGGGCTGCTGTCGGGCGGCTGGGTGCCGTTGAGTGAGAGTCGGCGAGTAGTGTCAGATGGGAAGCTCTCATCCGATGTGCGTCTCACCAAGCCATTGGGATTTATGGATTTAGTAGACAATGCTCCACCATTTTGGCTAGATAACTGAGATGAGTGATCGGTGGACGAATGAGCCGGCTGGATCGTTCGGTCGCTGGGTCCTGTACTGGACCACGAAGGAGTGCGTGCGTGTGAAGGAGAACGGACTTTATCACCGTCGGAAGAGACGGATGTGGTGCGCTGACGCCCCCCGTTAGTCTGTGGGGCCACCCGACCGTTAGCAAGTGATGGGACTGATGAACTGGGCTGTGTGCCCTCCAAATCACCGGTTGCAGCGGAAAGCTGAGAAATTTCTCGAGCACAGTAGTACTTGATGGCATTCGGTTGGCGACCAATGCGACTGCCTAGATGAGAAAGAGAATACAAACGACCACAGGGATGAGAATGGAAGGCAAGACTAGAAGTTAAGTTAAGTTTTCAGACTACACATCCGAAGATGTTTGCTGCTATGTGACATACAAAGTCAGATGAGTTGAATGCTATAAACTCGCCCAAACTTGGGCAACAGCCACTGCTAGTGGGCTTGAAACCGTGACAAGAATACGCAACGAAGGACAGATAGATTGTAGTCGTGGTTGGAACGGAAAACTTTCTAGAACTACGTGTCAGAAGTTCGAGACCTAAGGACCGGGGTAACGGTGAGAGCAGTCTACACAAATTGCACCAACGGATTGCATCGCCCATACATTTACAGATAAATTAATCGAATGCATAAACATAAACGAATCAGAAGGTGTTGCACGCATGTACACGCGCACAAAACATACTAACAGGGTCATTGATTCATTCATTGAAGTAATCCAAGTTGGTGTCCAACAACCCGGGCATGCGGTCCATACGTTGACAGCAAGCCTTAGAAACACAAACACACACATACAGACCATCTCGATTTGATAATACCGGCTCGCGATATTCATTTTTGTGCACATGTGAACCGACTTATGATTATACACATACAGACGTATAGATTGAGCGAGAATAAGATATCACAACATATGTGTAGTCCATTACACAAGACAGTACGGAGCATGCCGCATTCTATCAGTGAGAAGTGGTCGATCTTTGGCGCATGTTAGTTACGATCGAAACTTGATATGGTGTGTTGGGCGATGTAAATGTAAGTGTTGAATGATACTCGAGGACTAAGCCAGTTTCTCAAACCATAATATATTAATCGTTTAGAAATTAAAAATCGGCGACCGATAATGCTAGTAGAGAGCAGGGTAGCTGTTCCAGAAAAAATCTCTTTGATTATCCATGCTTCTTGAATTCCTATAATAACAGGAAAGTTAGCGCGAGAATATGCAACGGGAAGACAATATTCGGGTTGCAAGAGTGATATAACAGTACATCAAGTAGAATATGTACAGCGTATGCAAATCAGGTCTTAGTCGAAAAACCTATTGTCAATTTAGAGAAGCTCAACAAGACAGTTCTAACAGAGATTTCGGATTCCATTGACCAATCTATCTTCAATGATAGCTAAACTCCTTTGAATAACTGAGCCGGTTGAAATTCAGCAAACCAGCTAGACCTATATAATTATCACCAATCTCTATTGTGGGGAATGTGCGGAAATTGACGCTGATCTTTAGCTAAGTTGGTCATCCGATTTCTCACATAAGGCAAAATCGCTCACTTTCGGAAGAGGATACGTGGCACAGCAATCCCCAAAAAGAAATGGCCAAGCTTCGGCCGACCCAAGTTTTCTAAAAACTAATTATCGATCGAGAGGAAACTTCGCCACAGACTTGTTAATTCGTCAATTGCCGCTCCATGGTAAACTCTGTATGTTCTCGCCTGTCCAGTTCATTCTATTCTACAACCGCTTGACGGGAAGACGAGAGCTGTTCGAATGTTTGTTAGACTACAGCGATGAGTTTCGCATCACTGACAGAAAAGTGCTACTTCAAAATATCTACAATCTTGGCATCCGCACCTCAACCGTTGATTTGTAGCGCGAATCAAAGTCAGCTTGCTCAATTTACTGGTCAAAACTAAGCACTACTCACCATTGGCTCTGGTGTTCCCCAAGACACAATCCTCTCCCCTCCTGTTTTATCCCCAATTTACATAGTGCCCACATCAGTTCACCAACACACTTTTGTAGTAAAAAATGCAGATACAGTGTTCAACTAGATTCCAGTAAAAGCATTTATTTGCACGCATTGAGGCTTACACATCTCTTACGTCTTGGTTAGCTCAACTACCGTGCAAGCTCAGCTTTCCTGTTCTTCACTTAATCACGACAGTGAAACAATCGAATTTCTCGAATTTGATATCGAAACTGACCGTTCGTAGGTTTCTCGTGAGGTTCATGGTGTGATACAAACTCAGTTATTTATCGTTTGCTGAAGGTGCACGCTAATGATTGAAAATTAAATTCTCAAGGAACATATGGAACATTGTTGGCATGGTCAAAACTATTCGAAGATTTGAAGTCTCTGACTTTAGTATGGTGCGATTAAATGTGATAGTCGTGCACCATCCGCGTTTTATAATCCCCGCGTTAACGTGTTCAACTTACATCTATGAATGGACCTATGACCAAATAATAAGATGCCTATTCTGAGAGTAAAAACCCCCGTTATAGCCTTGTGATCACATTTTTAAGTTTGGTAGAACAGAAAATACTTACCAGCTACATATACAGTCCGTCCCAGGATTACTAGAACATCTGTGTTTGAAAAAACTAGACAATTTTGCCTAGGTCGATCTGGCTTTTAGCACGGGAGAGTGAACACTAGCAACTTTCAGTGTGAACGTGATTTTATCCCGAAAAAACAGTTTAGTATATCATATGATACCAGAGGGAATGAAATGGTTATTCCATTCATAAGATTACTTACTGTGGCAGCATCTATTCCTGTTTCCATTTGGAGTGTGACACAATTTAACTGTTGAACTACGTTAAGGTTGAAGATATGTGTAGATGTGTGTAAGGCAGGAGAGTTCTGTCACTGCGTGCAACGGATCAAAACAATAGAGTAATCCAACCACTTCTGAAGAGGTCGGAAACCGTGATGAATAAATATATTGCAGTTCGAAGAAATGAATCGTAAGGAGGAAGGTCTCTACACACTCCAGGCGAGATTTCCTCTGGAATCAATCGCACTTAATCATATTGAATCACGAACAGGTTATCAATATTTGCCAATCGAAAGCTTTGATGAGCATCACTACTGAAAAAATGCCGCGAGGAACGGTGGATTCATTGGGCTGAAGATCATAATGCCTGGATAGACCAATAACGAAAGGCTGGCCCAAAAGTTCCACTGGACAATCGTATGGGGGCGGTAGATACATTGGGCTGACCGCTTGAATTTCCAGAGTTTTCAAGTAAAAAAGTGACTCAGAAAATGTGTAGCGTAACTTCTTTGGCCGGTAATATTCTCGTTCCCTAGGAAAACTGGAGTTCGGGTCGATTATTGCAAACGGAACAATTCAGTAGTTAATTTTCTCCCATCTAGAACTTTCTATACATATGTACTATGAGAATAACAACGAGCGAATTGTTACATTCCCAATGGAGAAAGGAGTAGACGCCGACACAATGGGTGGTCTCATAACCGTGAGATGACCACTTTATTTTCAATCTTATTATGTGATTTTATGCTAAACGATTTTGTGATAACACTATATTCGCATTTAAATTTACTACTGTTTACTCTCTTATGCTACAAATTAGATGGACCTATATAAAACTGTTTAGCTTTTTTAAACGCAGGTGTTTTCGTAACTGTGGAAAACAATGTATGCTGTGATGAGTGCACGAAACAACTATCTTCTAAGCTCAGAAGGAAAATCGATGTTCGAACATCTCTTAGTTAACAGAAATTCGAACGGGATCCGAATCAGTAACTGTCGTTCATACGTAGTTCATACGTATGATCTAGGGATTCAACTATGAACTAAAGTGACCATGAATGGTTACAATAATCACTGTTACCCATTATAATGACCGCAGTAGACAGAGTAGCATAAACAAAATGTGCGGATCGTACGGACCCAAAGATTTTGTATTTTATAACGAAAGAACGTGTTACTGTAAGCTTTTTTCTTGGAATAATGTTTGTCATTCAACCCAAAAATAGCCGGAAGTCGTAGGAGTATGTGCATCTGTACATTTAAAGTTGTGACAAAGTTTCAAGCATGTGTTCAGCTAAAAACATTCTAATAGCTTCGGTTCATATAATTAATTAATACGGTTTGCCGCCAGATTGTTGACTAACGCTAGTATTTGGAACCCCGACCTATACTGCTACCTTGGCGAGGTGGTCGGGCTTGTGTACTATTTTGATCCGGCGGGCAATGCTGACTAGGACTCCGGTCCTTCCAGGTGCAACCTTGTCAGACAGGCCAAAGGGGAGCAGTCAGACAAAAAGCAGTTACACTCAGGCCCGAGCCACAGTACCTTTTGGTCAGGCTCATGGCTGTTATGATGATGATGATGAGTATTTGGAAGATAATGAACAAACGTTTCAAGAATTGAACACAAATTATCGAATCGAAATGTTAC
>JTDE01021756.1:23262-41312 GCA_014338405.1 Paragonimus skrjabini miyazakii | reverse complement strand
TACGATGCTTGACTGTATCGACTTTGTCACGATGCCTGGAAGAAAATATCAAAAGTTCCCAGATTGACTAAAAAAATAAGACTTGTGCTGGCAAGAGCTGTCTTGAAGCTCACACTTTCTGAAACAGTGAACAACAACTTGCACCCTAGATCAAAACTGGTGGTCGAAAAAAGAGAAATCACAAACAGGACAACGACTTGGAACAAGTCACACTAAAAAAACGGCAATCAACGTTTGTGCACAGTACAAAGAAAAGCTTCGTTAGATAGCTGGCGAGAGTTGCTACGAGGATAATGATTGTCTTTGGACACGGGAAAACTAGGGTGGAAATTAAGTCAAATTGCGTAAACAATATTTTGAGATTTTTGAATTTTTCGGAGGACTATTCCGAACATCAACGAGTCAGTCCGTGATACAAAGTTGTAATTAGAGTGAAATAAAAAACCATCCTGTTCACTTTGTTTCAAACACCATGTGAACCGTTTCAACAAACTTCAATCCACAACCATCTTATGAAAACATGATGCCAGTACACCACAGGTCAATGCGTGAGGTGGTCAGTTACAAAGAAGTAAGCATCGATGCGAGGACCAATGAGAAGAATAAGACACACAAAAAAGTAGCTAATGGCATGATATGAAAAAATATTTGCAACCTATGTTTTCATGACATCAAGGTTATCGTAATGCAACCTATCTTTTATGAGAAAAGCTAACAAAAGAGGAAACAAAAAAACCTTAATCGGAAAGCTTTCAACTATCTGTCCCGAACGTTGTTACGAATGACTAGTGAATGCATCAGATACGGATAACCGTGATCAGCTTCTGAACCGCAAGGCGATCGTAGATAACTGGTGTGCCAAGTCATGTGTATGTCGGATGTTGTAAGGTTTCCAAAACTTATACAACACGGATATGAAGTAATCGGGAATCAAAGCAGCGATAATATGATGGATCACCACTGTCATAATCATAGACAGCAATACATCAGTGGTTCACACTGATGCTTAACTGTCACACAACTACGAAGAAAAAAAACCTAAATAGGAAGAGAGAACAAAAAAGAAGGGAGGAGAAGGGGACCTAAATACTAAAAACATTCAACATCAAGGCGCTACTGAGCCACCAACACGACTGGTGGTTGAATGGGATCATCAGAAAGAACAAAATCATGTTCAAATCAGAATCAAACACAGATAGACACTAAGAACGACTAACGTGCATAGCGTGAATATGATTCGTGGTTGATAGTGAACGTCAATCACCCATGCCCGACATAAGTGCTCCATGGCACAACTTAACGGTCTCACTACCTTCTCCAGTTCGACAAGTCTCGACAGTTCCGCGTCTCTATGTCAACTTAAGACGTCCAAAAGAGGTTCTGTAGATTTCAACTGCGAACAGGGTCGTATGGTTAATTTGTCCACAGGCAGGCTGTCAGATATGGAGACTGATTAGCTCAAATGGAGTGGGAAGACAGATCCGCCGGGTGCAGGGAGCGAACAAAACAGGCAGATCTGTGCCCAGCTGCCAGCGGCAGCGGCTAATGAGTACGCGGTGAGCATGGTAACGTTTGCGCGCAACGCAGAATGCACACAGACAACACCATCGCAAACCGGTCGTCCGTCTGAGGATACATGAGCAACCCACCGAAATAGGAATGAGCTTCGGCTGTTGATAACTGAAGGCCTTGATAAGTCGGGCAATCTTTGTCTCAGGTGATACCGCAGTAGCCGTTCGAGTAAATCTGTTGACGGCCCTGACAACTGAAGACAGGAATGAAACACCCAGAGTAATCGACCAATCACGGTATCCAAACCTTGGCAAACAGTGTCTGGGGTAAGTGGCAAACCACCATGTCTGTTCCGGCTTTGGGCGTGACTCAGGCAAGGGAAACCGCGTCAGGGGTGTGGTGTAGGGATCTGCTGGTCAATGTGTTTACAGAACAGTGTGACTGAAGACGGACTAGCCACCATCAACCGTATACCAGTTCTATGGCTGGTCGACATGAGGGTGGACACTAGAGGTGGTTGATAGTATACAGAATGTGCTAACTGGTGGCTTACAATGAACCAGTAAAACGATTCACAATAGAAGCTTACCACTCAATGCACACCATCCATCTGTCTCGGTTCACCGATAGTTCCTGAGAGGGATCAACGGGAGAATCGAACCAACCATCAGTTTTAATTAGTTTCAGTTTCCCCGCAATATTCTGTTTGTTCTAGAAAGGTTTTTGTGAACCAGGTCACACGCATTGTATGTGTCTTAAATGACATTAAATTTCCACCCAGAAATGCTTAATGTTTCTGTTGTGCAAACCGGTAAGCCCATATACTGGTTAACTCAACATATTAAGCACTCACTCGCTCAACCTGAATGAATGGTGAATAGTAGGGAGTTTTGTCATTCACAAGTTGAATGTCATTTATAAATGATCGCAGCAATTGCATAAACTTTTCAGCTAGTCCATCTCGAAAAAAAGCATTAGTCTCAAGTTTCCTTCTTGTTAGAGCTTGCCAACAGTGCATGTGCATGCCATGGTTGGGCCTACAACTCCGGTCACTCTTGCATTAGTCAACCGCGGTCATCATCGCGTCACTGACTTCACATTAAACATGACTGAATCACCATACGTAAACGTCTGGCCATATTCACTTGTGAGTAACGCTCAGACTGCCTAATCGCCTAGAGAGGAGACGTAGGAACTGTCTTGTTAACTCCGATCGATGACCTCATGACTAGGACTTCCCTACAAGCTGAAATCAAAGAAACCATTAACTCGTTGAGCACTGCTGATCACCACAAACAAGAGCAAAACTCGAATACAGTACATCTTTTCGAAAGGGCTGACCTAAAAGGCTATGAGAATGTGACAGCCATCATAAATTGTGAGTGATGTTCAACTTGTATGAAATAAAAACCCCTACTACTCACCAGTAACTGAAACACCGCTTAAGAAATTAATGGTGAAAAATTCCTATTGAGCCGTGGTTGCTGTTACGTTCACTTACTCCTGAGTCAAAACCGATGTTGGATAAAGGTGGTGGCCACAAATCAACATTCTCGCGGACCAATACTATCAACGACACCAATAGTTAGAATTAATGCATAAAGATACATGAGAAGAGTAGTACGTTAGAGACAGAGATGAGAAATGGTCATGCTCCGTAACCAAAAAATCTGGTTGCGAATTAGCCCACATCTAGAAATCTGCTGTATGTGTCCCAGAAAAACCCCATAGCTCGCCTGTATTAGATTAAAACAGAATGACTGGCTACCAATTTTTCAAACATTCGGAGGTATTGTCGTTATACGGCCAGATGCCCAGCAATAAGTAAGTGAAGAAGATAGAACTAGTAATGCAATGAGGCCAGCCTTCAAATAAAAGTCAACATAAAATGGATTGGTTTTGGTGTGAAAAACTAAACGAATACATCCTGCCAAACGGTGACAGTCATCTGAAATGAGGGTGTGACGTCAATTGGATTGGCGAGTACAAAAAACACCTGACGCTGAAGCGTGAAGTGCACGCTACATTACTATAAAAAAAATCCATCTACGATACGAAAGATTCAGCTGGAGAACATTTATAGAGCAGCCACACAAACACAGATTCTCAGTTTTACCCGACTAAATACGTAATCCTAAGCGCTACGACAAAGTAATGCAATGCGGAACAAGTTACATCCAAAAATTTCAACCAGCGAGTTGATGTGAACATCAGGGTGTTCACAAAACCGTTTGATAATCAACGCAAACGTGGATCCCTCTGGCACTAGCAACGTTAGTTTCAAGCGATATCAACAGTAGATAAGTATGGTCCAAGTGACGATAGGAAACGTTGTAATACGACTCAGAAATAATACACCTGCATTAAAACGAGAGAAGATGGAAAACGTAGGAGGTTACTTGCCGACTAATGAGTTATTTCATTAATCCATGGTTTTCCTTTTATTGCAAGGATAGTGTGCGAAATAGAGAATGAATGACACTCTGATAGTACAAGTGCGCACAAACAAAGGTGTAAAGAACAACTCACAAATGCTATGAAATAGAGTAGAGGGAAATATATAGATAATCATATCATTGATGTTGTGGGTAATGCAGTGAGTAAATACGGTTACAAATATACCACTGGAATGCAGGAGTGTTCCAGTGAGCGATATGGAATAACGAAACTTTTTTGTTGGAAGTCACGTCAGTGCAACCAAGGAATAGTGAAGTCAGTGTGATACCATTTAGCGGAATGAGTAACGGGTAATTTGAGACAAGGGACTTAGATACTCGAAACGAGATTGGAGCATTTTTGGTAGTCAACAATCAGATACATGCCGTCAACTTTGATCGACAATGTGTGCAAACGACAAAACTATCGTCAGTCTAAAACTAACACACACATACACAAGAACAAGGACCTGATCGATCACCAGATCATGGAAAATCAAGAACAAGGGAAAAACTGAAAGATTCTCATAACACACACATTTATGCACGAAACGTATTCATTTGAACATGTTTCAGGATTACACCGACAGAGACTTGGATCGGCTAACCGAAACTAGCCAGTCCACTGACCGACGTTATCCGGCCAGTGGTTCCAACGCACAATGACATCGATGTTTTGTAGTATCCATTGTGCGATCTACTTTACTCAAAAATTAAATGCCCGTTTAGAGTATGTTCTGCACTTAGTTCCATTCAGCTTGTCACCTGGTGATAAAAAAACTTTCGCATGATAAATGGCATTCAGCAGTACAACAGTATGTTTCACTCATGGCATTATGACTAGGATAAAATAAACAATAACTGATTTTATGTGTTTTTGCCACTAACTTCATTTAGTAGCTATATGTGAACGTGGCCTGCCGGTCACTGACTAGTGTGACATCCGGCCCTTGTTCAGAAGGCAGTTGTTGACCTTAAGTTACAAAGCGTGAATGGAACTACTGGTGATCCAGAGTAAGTCCACGTCATGATGAAATAAGCGACATGTGTCCCTGAGATAAGATAAACCAGAGGTTAATATCGTTAATCGTATAGAGATGTATACAAAAACGGAGTACACATATGGAGCCGGACGATGACATCGCATCATATTCAAAAAGTAGGTAGTTAAACTCACCGGATTTGGACATGCCTACGGCGAGGCATCGTTGAAATCGACAGCTTTTGCACATATTTCGATTGGCCGGTGTGATGGGACAATCGTTATTGCTCAGGCACTCAAGTCGAACGTTAGATAAAACCGTACGTCGGAAAAAGCCCTGATATAGATTAGAGATGGATAGAGAATGGGGACGGAGGAGTATGAAATAAGACCCCGGTTGAACGAGATTCAAAACAGATAATCTTCATCAATGACATTAGAAACACTGATACAATAGTGACTAACAGCGAGAAGGAACTGTCCTGACACTAGCAGAAGGGGAAAATTCAACGGCAGAAGTTTTCGAAGACCGTTTATAGTATCTGAAATAAGCAGAAGAGTTTCCAAACTATTCAAAACTGACTGTGACATACTAATAAGCCTATCAATGTGATCAAACCATGGGGTTTATCTGAAGAAGATACACAATATGTCGTCGTCATTTCGGTGTTAGAAAGAAACAAGCAAATATGAGCTTATGGGGGATCGCTAAAATAATTCGGAAATCAAAAGCCGATGCCTGTTGTTGGTCATGATACTCATCTCTAGGGATAAATAATTATAAAGGATCATCGTCCACTTAAGCTGAGCAAAGCGGGCGCACGGTTTACAGACTGGTCTCAAATACAACGAGGTTTGCAACAACAAAAAAGTACACCGACATTTCGATAAGAATCATGCGAAGAATGTCAGAAGGTTGCTTTTGATGTGACTACTGGCAGACAGGAGAACAAATTTAGTGTGTAATTAAAATTGGGTGGAGCAGTCTCACATCGTGTTTAGGGATTTATATTTGATGATGAATAAAAATTTTGTCTGGAGGATTTCAGTGTACCGAAGCGGTTATGGTATGAGCCCTGAAAGGTAATGTGTTTTGATAACGAACATAATGTTAGACGACCAATGATGCTCTTGAGATGCATTCACAATGTGACGAAAGTGAGTGAACTTATGATGCCTGACGGCCCACGAAATTCCAGTTCGTATGGCAGCACATTGAAAGAGCTTGTGCCGAAACATATTACGTTCCATGGGCCGAAATAAATTATTTTTTAGTGGAAAGTGCCTGAAGATATGTGATCAATGTCACACAAGGCAACTTCTGTTTCGTGGATTGCATAGACTGCACTGGCCAGCATACTCTCCCATCAAAATATATGGAGATGTCAAGAAGGCTCACGGACTGCGTGGAAAGTTGCCATCGAATGAGAATGACGAGAAAGAACTAACTAGTCTACAAGCACATGTTTTTAAAGGGAATCGATAAAGCACTCCCAACTGGCTGCTTCTGAAGAAAAAGCTGCCTAAAACGAACTTATAATTTCGTCGCAACTGTTTTCTCGACTTCCTCCAGCAACTTTAAAAAAATACAAACATTCTTGTTCCGTTTGTAATCATCTGATGTACGCAAACAGTCAGTACCTTAAAGTATAAAACGAGCACATTTGACTGAATAGAAACACAAATAGTGGAGGAGGTAAGTAATCTAGGAATTTTCACGATATACGTCTCGTGCTTATTGACCGTTGAATAGTTTCCTAACTTGATAGTCAGTCATACATAGGCAGAGATTTTGTGTAACGAGCCTTAATTGCTAATAAAAACTGGATATTCCTCTCACCTCTGTAAGGGTGGGCTAACTCAAGTGCTAATCTCGTACGCTTCCACGCCCTAATCCAGAGATGACTAAAAGCACGACTTTACTGTGTCGTTTGTGTTTCTTCATTTTAGCGTTCGCCACCACATTCACTAACCGTTCCATATGAAGACCGAAAGGTCAACCGTAGAGTTTAATGCAACGGATTTATGGACACACATTTGTGTCCGATCAGGCCACAAACAAGTAAACAGAATGCGTATGAGGAATAAATCAGCCAATAGAAATAAAGCACCGAAATCCGATAAACAGGTACTAAAAGACGGCTCAAGGTCAGCCGCAGCAGCACGACAACAACAACAACAACAACGGATTACACGCCGATTTTGATTAAAATCTTGCGTATCCCCCCCAAAAAACCGTGAAACTTTTACTTGTCAACATGACGGTCCCAACTCAGAAAATACATTCGCTGTAACCGAAAGCTAGAGAAAGTTGCTGTGGATGAATTAACCGTCTATAGGATGACTGTAAGAGTATTGATTGACTGCACACCTTTTCTAGACACAGGAACGACGTAACCTAAATCACGGATACCAAACACAAAATGAACAACCCGCAAGCTAGAAGGCGAGTTTTTGGCCGTGAGGATTGATTAAGTTCACTCATCAAAACTCGAGTAACACACACATTCAGATGATTACGTCAAGTATTTAGAATGCTAAGTCATGGTCTGCTACGTTGTGCACCTTCCAACAAAGCCTTGCTCATTAGCGGAAATTACGAGGTTGAATATTGACGATTTGATAAAGGTAAGTAAAAGCACTGCCTGAAACACTAAGCTAACTTAAGTCGTCATCCGACACATGGTCCTGTTGACATATTCAGCTTCCGGTTGGAAGCATCACAGGGTACGAGAGGCAATCAGGTTTGGTGTTGTGAATGTTGTCGTAGATTGGCTGAATTGTCTGTGAGATAAGGCCAATTAATGGGGCGGGGTAATGAAAACAGCAGGTAAACTGCTCCACAGATGCCATCTTGATCTCATTTGCAACTCGGTTGCGTGGTTAGAAGACAAAAGTACTTTGATGGGATTTGACAGAGGGGTTTCAAGAAGTACGTTTCATCACTTGCCTTCTATTATATTCGAACCATAGTCTGCCCCTGATTCCACAGTTGTATGGCAGTTTCGCATCAACTTCGGCCAATTGTGTAGTGGTGTTGTAGATTAAGATAATGAGGCTGAATTTCCAGGTAGACTTGAACGTAGTTAGTTAGGTTTAGGCAACCTAACAACAGATGAATATGTTGTGTAGCAGTAACAGTGAACAACACTCAGATTCACGGAGAAATTAAAAAGAATGTGTGCATAAAAGCACCGTGATGGCATTCGTGTGAACACTGATTTTCCAGAATGAACGAATTTTAAAGCAGTTCATCTTTTCAGAGAGTTAGTGCCTAAATGAAAAACAAACAGTGACTCCAGAACAAGCGAAAAAGACCTCACAAGGAAACGTTCCTACTTGTGTGGAGATCATGATTTCGGATCAGCTGATAAGAAATGTGTTATTGCAGCCTAATACACTGGAGTCCCCCCAATACACTCGCCCTTTCCTCGGCACTTCGCATGGGATTCACGGTTCCCCGAAGATAGCATACTGACGTACTAGCATGCTGGTTGGCATTCATGGGTAGCACATCAAATTACGAGTAAGCGCGGAGTGTGACAACCGACTTAGGATAAAAAAAACAACGCAACCAGTGTCAAGTGGACGAACGCTACAGAATACACGATAACATAGAACGAGTGAAACTAAGTAACATCAGCAATAATGGGAGTACGGGTACTATAAGGTCAACAGAAAGATCTTCGTTAACTTCAGGAAACAAACGTAATATGAGGGCTGCGTATATAAAACGAACATAGGAGTCATGATACCTTACGGATAGAAAACGTGGGTAAACCTATCCCTAAGAACAAGAATCTGAAGTCAAATCTGGCGTATCTTATGCCATTCCTGAGATGCGAACTTCATGTCTGTTTGGATAAATGTTCCCGCCTTCACGTGGCCCTGAAAATTACGATGCTACATAAATAGCTGTAGCTTCGTCAGTCTTGTCAGGTAGAAGGTCCAGGTGAATAAATGCGCTATTGGTAGACTGCTGTCCTTGTTTTTCTTTCTGTCCCATCTTCTCGTATCGCACTTCGTGGGTCACGCAAAATCGATCGGGGTTTAGACTATTCGGTTATTTGAAGTGATGGTACTTCCCGACATAACATTAATGATGATCAATGAGTTAAGTAGAGAGGTCACCTAAATCTGACAAACGATTCAACTCTTCAAATCCGAGTACAATCGAGTGGCTTGAGCCTTTCTGAATAGGCACGTGTCAGGTTAAGAGTCTTGGAGTTTGCGATATAGATTGTTAGAAGGGAAAAAACTGTAATGTAACATGTTACAATTAATTATGCGGATATTTCTGAAAAAAATTCTCTCGTCAAAACTGTGGAAAGCGGTTATGTGATCCACACTACAAACAAGTCCGGTTCACGGTCAACTTATATCAGTTGTCTGTTAGACTGCGGTTTACGCTGCTTGTCCGGTTTCTGCATCACTACTGCTAGTCAACTGTGAGTGTCAGCTTTATGCGTCATCACAACGAGTTAACAGTGGTTGCTACTTGTCTGTATCTTCCACAGGTTTTCATATTTTCTTCTAATTCGTACTGCAATAATTGCTTTGGTCGACTAACAGGTATTTAGCACATACATATAAAAGATTGACTTCGTGCTGTAAGGACGCATGTGAATGTGACATAAAATCTGCCGGTATAAACCCGATAATATAGGTATCTTTGGCAATCGATCACAGTAGACAAAGGCAGATCATAGAAGTAGGCAAGCAAGCAAAAGAGTGACCAGAAGAAAGACAGAAGTAGGAAAGGTGATCAAGTGGCTGATAGTGGACAGTACTGAAGCAATCCGAAGTTGAAATCGCTTTTGCATGAAATACGAGTAGTGCGAAAAAGATTACCTTTTTAACATTGAACCGCACAATGAAAGCATGCGATGTAACGTATGATACACGATATCAGTATAACCATGATTTCTCAATACCAACACACAATCAATTGTGGAGGTCATAAAAATACACAATCCACGATGGTTAGGTCAAGTGCTTCACATATCGGATGAATATCTACCTCATCCGGCATCATTTACTGTTACCATCAACGAGCCACTAACTAGGCAAAAGATCATTAAGATCTGCGTGCTCAGCGCAGCATCGCTTGTCCCAGTGGATACCATATGAACAACCACATTGCTAATTAGAAACGCCAGTCGGCATATCTGTGTACCACAATCGATGACGTTTCGAACCATTACTGGTTCTCCCTAAAAATTACAGTAACGGCTAGAGACAACCTTATATCCAGTCAAGCTGCGAGCCGATTACGCCTACTTGCACGTAGTCTGTCTGGAAAAAGGTGTAAACGAAAAAATTGGCTACCGAACCAGCAAGCACAAGATAGAAACTCAACGATTTTTACAGGTTAAAGCAAACCAAATGACCCAGCTAATCGCCAAATAGTGTGTGGCTGCGGCAATAATATAAAAACAAATACTGTAAACTGTAGTGGAACTTCAAACAGCCCAGTTAACCTAATTAGCACATGAGCTAGCCACTCTTCGTGTGAGAATCCAATGCACCTGAACCTGATAAGACGCGCAAAGAGATAACAGAGAAGCGTTCAAGGTTTGGCTATCAAGTAGCAAGAAATGTAGGCCACATGATGGGTTGGATGGCACTGTCGTCAGGCTACTCAAACCGAAAGAGAGAGAAAGGATGAACAATGAACACTCATTATCAGGAAATAAAAACTGACAAGCAACCTATCGATTCTCCAGATCATTTACTGTTTAAAATAGCTGAGGTTGGCAACTTTCCAGCTGATGGATGGAGAAATGTCAGCTTGTTGGATTTGAACTTATCATCACTATCATTATCAACAGTAACAACAACAAAAACAGCAATACTTCCGCGCTGATACTTAACCCAACTACTAAAAGGCACCTGCGTCTATACTCAAACATTCTACATCAAGGTGTCTAAACTCAATAAACAAGCAACTGAGCTGGAAGCGACATTGAGGCGTCATCGGTAAGACAACTTTCTAACGGCTTTTACTGCTGTGCGTCATCAGGTACACTCACTTCACTGACAACTTTTCCAAACAACATTCACACTAATGAACCCAATTACTAACAACCTCATCTAAATCTCCAGTCACTGACTGTGCGAATAAGAGATGAGGGAGACTGGAGGCTGAGAAGTAAGAGATGAGCTTTACCGGGACAGTGTTATTAAGATAAGCTATTTTCAATTAAGTAGTTACTGGGAATGGGGGTTGGGAGAGGTTTGAGATGTAAATCTGATGGGACAGTGGGGAAGGGGTAAGTAATAGCATGTTTTCGGATATTCACCCTGTTGTATGAAGTAGACCGGACGACCTGGTTCATACTGCGACACGGTGGATACTCTATGGAATTAAGTGTTGTGAATATTCATAGTTGTGTGTGGGCTGAGATATTGCCAGGATGCCCAGACCTAGACAGAAGAACGATTAGGTTTCTCAATTCAACCCTGTACCACAAGGTAGCAGGCGATGAACAATGTACCAAAACTGGTACAATTTCCGAAAAAAGATGTAAAGTTTCCTTTAATCCCCAACCTGGAGGGCCAGGAAACCCTTACTTATTGGCTTGCTTGACATCAGCGATTCTGTCAGTGTAATTCTCACACCGTCCAGTTCAGCCTAACAATTCATCCAAATGCGCAAGCCACGTCAATATCCAGTCTCCCTGTGACGAGGTTCGAGCCTGTGACCTCGACCAGGATACTGACTCGAAATAATCACA
The DNA here is from genome assembly GCA_014338405.1 of Paragonimus skrjabini miyazakii. NCBI lineage: Eukaryota > Metazoa > Platyhelminthes > Trematoda > Plagiorchiida > Troglotrematidae > Paragonimus > Paragonimus skrjabini miyazakii. Next base: position 29,646 of record JTDE01021756.1, on the reverse strand, counting down.
AAACTAATCATTAGTGTAGACATAAAAATTTTGGGGACGAAAATGACGTTTCAAAAAAACATTACCGCGTTCATAAACCAGCTCTAATTAGGTAGTAATCAGCTTTGTAAATAGAGGATCAATCGTACCTTGTACAGGTAACTGAGTCGACAACCAGATAAGTAGTCAGCAATAGGTCACAGGTCATAGAAACAAGAAAAAATAACGAATAAGCTCAGAGATCAAACAGATGAACAACCAGGGTTCTAAGTAAAAAAAACTACTTTGCATAACTGTGCAAGGGTAAGCATCTACTGAATCGCGTAGATCATTAAGCATTGTCGGTAACACCTGGATTGGAGATGAAGTGTTATGAAAGGATACATCAAATCAGCGTGTGTCAAAACTCTCAATCTGAGTTACAAAATCCACTATTACCAACAACAGTACAGATGCAGAATTACTCTTCCGTATGATAAAGAAGGATAGAAGCCGACACATCCTTAACCAAAACGAAATGAAACGGTCGACCGTGAATTGTCCTAAACACTATGCAGATAAACCTGTTACCGGTAGGCAATTTCTCATCTTGGAAAAAAAGACAATCCAGAAGACGGTTATACCACATACAGTTTTGAAGTCTCGTCTTTGGATTCGAGGTGAATGACAAACTCACACAGTTCTCGAATGAGGTCAATAAGTACTCTGTGTAATGAGGCAACGGACGATGCAATCCTTTCCAAACTTCTTTGGTGGCGAGTCTTTGTTGCTGGCCTATCTGTGAATTCAAATAAGATTTTCGGCTCTTACACATAATGAGAGTAGGTAGTACAGTTACACTATTCCAGTCTACACAGGACAAAAGCAAACGGGGTAATCCAGAGTCCAACCCACAAATTCCTGACTGATCGTGAATGTCATCACTACCGTTTTGTCTTGTGTTTATTCTAATCTACAGACAGGCAAAATATGTCCACTTCGAACTGGTTGTCTAGTCCCATTAGTATGTATGATTGCCATAAACGCGGGTAAACGCTGACCACTGGATCGGCAGAGATACGGACCTGCTGTCAAATCAGTTCACACGGAAGCTTCAGAAAATCTGGTAATAAAAATCGGGTTTTTGGTTGTGCTCGAACTAGCGACAGGAACAGCATGTGTCTAGGAGGCAAGGGCTCTACCAGTGGGGCTACAAATCCGCAACACCAAGAGCTCGGAATGTCCACATTTTGACAGTTATTTATCGATCCATACGGAATTCGAATACATGTAATAGTAAACCATAAAGGTGATCAGTGAAGTGGATCAAATGAATTGAACTGTTAACCTCAACATACACGTATCAGTGACAAGCAATGTTGTAGATTTAATACTGTCAATGGAAACCCAATTGCAAAATCCAGATTCATAGCAACTGAGTCTCTTCTAGAAGTATACGTATCAATCCGGGGAGTTTCATTAGTAGAACGGTAATGATCGACAAAAGAAAGTATAACGGGTGTTCTAGCGGAGCGTGTAGGCCCAGCGCGAAAGAAACAAACAAACAATTGTAGTGGAAAGCGGACTAGAAACGTCGCATATAGAAATAAATAGAAGAATGACGTGAAGGTAATATACGATGAGGCTTGCCCACATACTTAAAAAATGCACAGACATACTAACAACCTATAAATTTCAGTAAAGAATGTCGAGTCGAAGGTCACAAGCTCGAGCAAGAAGTTCCTATCTGTATAAGCTTGGGCCGTTTAGCTCACAAAGGAAAAGCAACCCGTCCGCCTGAGCACTGTGATAGATTATGAGGACATCCATCATGGAGTCGAACTAAGTCAGTCAGGAGTTCATATCTGGGAATATTCATCAGATACACGGATGTTCACAGACAAACAGTGACCAAGCCAAAACAAATAAAACAATAATACATGTTTTCAGTTATACATTCATCCACTGGACTGAAATCCTCATAGAACAGACCCAATTACCAAAAAGCTGGAGCTCAAAGAAGATTAGGACCGACGACAGAAGCAGCATGGCAAAAACGGTAACTGATCTACCAACTCAGTTACGAAACCATGTCGAGAGCCCAAAAGTGGAACACTTGCACTCAGTTATCCACCCGTCCCACATATTGGTAATATGAGTAGAAGAGAAAACCAAAAACTGTGAGGAAAAGGTTGAAAAAGACAGGACACCCAAAGGCAGATGAGTGATCATCTTTCAAATTCATTAACAATTATCGATTTCTTACAAAGACAAACAAGGAAGAACCGACGCCCTGAAGAGTTTATGAGAAAGAAACACATCGAACGAGTGAAGTAGGTAACTAGTGTAGGTAATCGGAAAGTAATCTGTTGAGTAATTTGTAGCAGGCAGAAAAACAATGAACTAAGGTTATACAAGACTGGTTTTTTATAGGTACACATGAGATACAAACAATCTGAAACGTACACTTTATCAACAGTTGAAAACAGATATAAATTGACAGAGTGAGTCAAAATGATCTTAAGAACATCAACCAATACTATGTGAACTTTGACGCTCCACAATAGAATGCAACATCTACTTCTATCTGGTAATTAAATGCACCGTCTGTCTGCGATTAATCAAGATGGCAGGTGCGATTGGGGAGTCGCAAGTCAGTCTTTCTAGATGACATCCAGTAACTCCCATTTCGGCGCATGGATGCATCCGTTTCAGTACACGTGTCTAGTCAACAGACCGCAAAGGTTCTCAAGTGGGTTCACAGCCGAAATGTGCACAGGCTATGACACTGAGTCAATTTCTTGTCGGGTAAGCGATATTTTGTATCTGTCTTGGTGAAACATTACACGTCCAACAGACATTTGATCCGATAGCGTTTGAAAGTGACATGAAGATGTGAACATACAAGAAAATGTAAACTGTTTTCCTTTGCGAAATTTCTACTTGGCATCGAAAATGAAGGTGCCCCTACAGCATCAATCAACCACCCGGAATGAACATCGAGAATGAAATATTTGGTTCTCCACAACTCATTTTAGCAGTACATCTGTTCACGCATCACGTTGATGTACTCGCTGTCGTGTCTGCCTTAGCATCCTTTTTTCCAGGACAGTAAAAGACAAGGTTTGATGACGTGTACTTTCGTAATTCGTGCTAGCAGTACATCCATTTATCGGGTTCACCAAAACTGACATTTTTTCACAACTGACGGCTATCGACTTCCGTCTCATTATCCGCAACGCGTCAGTCTACGCATAGTAATCAATATGTTTTGTGATAAACAGGGAGCTATGGAATCCACCTGAGTATTTGACTAACCAGAAATAACGTATTCTCCAAGTGGTTATGAACGACTGTTTGCGAACAACCGAAGTTCACCTGTCATCTGATATTGCTTATACACAATGCGTCACATAAAAATCCTTTCTCGCTATTCTCGTCTGAGATTGAGTCAAGCAATATCTCCTTCAACGACACTATTGTTTTGCATCACACATATCAAGAAAGTAGCAATTTACTGTAGATCAATCCATCCACTTTACGACAACGCGACAGCTGTGCTCTATCTCACTAAATAAAAAACAAAATATCTCTCACACTTTTTGTAAAATGTTTCCCTGGACAAAACAAAATGAGTTTTTCTTTACAATCAAAAATCATCCACGATCAACAAATGAACGACATGTGATTAGACTTGTGTCTGAATAAAATGAATGAAACTCAACATCCCGCAAGAGATGGAAATCACATATCGTTTTGAAACGCCACGATTCACTTTACATAGATGTGTGTGTGTGCATAATCATAAAACCGAGCAATTCTCACTTACCACATTCATTTGATTGTTGTTCAAACGTTTAAAATTAGCATATGTGTCATACTACGTGTATTTTATAATTACCCGTACGTACAAAAATCAATCTGATCTGACAAACAAAGCGGAATATACGAAACAAATTGATATCCGAATAATTAGTAGTTGGTGTATCATCATCATAGACAGCAATAAATCAGTGGTTCACAATGATGCTTAACTACCACACAACCACGGAGAAAAAACAAACCCTGTTTAGGAAGAGAGAAAAAAGGGGAGGGGACCTAATCACTAAAAATAGCTACGTCTATATTCAAACATACAAAATCAAGGCGCCTACACCTTGCAAACAAACAACCGAGCTGTAAGTGAAAGTAAGGCGTCATCAGCAGGACAGCTTCCTTACAGTTTTCGCTGCCCCGCGTCATCAAGTGCATTCACTTCACAAACAACTCGGCCAAACAACGACACATTCACGCCACTGAGCTCGGTTAGCCGCCATCTCACTTAAAGTTTCAAGCCACCGACTCTGTGAGTCGCCAGGGTCCCAGCCCGGGAGACGAACCTGATCTACAGTGAATAACTCCTTCGTTGACGATTTCATTTGTCTACGCCAAGCACCTTGCGTCAGTCGGCCGCAGCGTCGGCAAACACTGCTTGCTTTGGCAAACGAGTAGCTGACACCCATAGTACATGGCCTAACCATCTAAGTCTGTGCAAATGTAGTGACTGAACAAAGGAACTCGTTTGACAATCAGTGCAAAACACTCGCTTTCTAACCTCCTCGTTGCTTATTCGTTGGTGTCACCCGATACGAGCGATTGAACGCAGACATCAGTGGTCGAATACCTGGAGGCGGTTCACGTCCTCTACTCTGATCGGCCATGTTTCGCTGCCGTAAAGTAATACAGCCCTCACTGTAGTCTGATATACGCGACCCTTAAGTTCCAAGGAAATACCTCTCTGTCGCCATAGGTGCCTCAGATTGGTAAACACCGCCCTAGCCTTGGAAATACGCGCCTCTATTTCATTCCTTACATCTCCGCCGCCGCCGCTGATGCAGCTTCCCAGGTATACAAACCGGTCAACAACTTCCATGGTTTCATTATCTAACTTTAAACCTGCGTGATCACAGCAATCTTGCAGAAGCACTTTGCATTTCGAGGCAGCAAAGCGCATTCCGAAGTGCTTAGCAGTACGCGAAATTGCATTCAGCGTTGCTTGCGCTGCTTAAAAGTTTTCAAACAGCAACACCTTATCGTCAGCATAATCAAGATCAGTCAGCCTTCCACCAGGTAGGAGGTCCACACCGGCATCACTTAAGTGCCGCAGACAGTCCTCCATTATTTCGTCGATAACGAAATTGAACAAAAATGATGAAAGGGAACAGCCTTGACGAACGCCGCACCTGGTGCTGAAACTGTCAGACAGCTCACCGTAAACCCTAACCTGAGGCGAAGTATGGGAATAAAGCGCCGACAGTATGTTCACATACTTGGTCGTTACACCCGTGCGTTTAAGCGAGTGTAAAGGTGTAGACTGATTCACCGAATCGAATGCACCTTTATAGTCGAGAAATATGGCAATTGTTGGCCGACAGTATACATGACGCTGGTCCAGAATTTGACGAAGGGTAAAAATATGATCTGTACATCCTCGGCCAGGATGAAACCCTGCCTGTTCTTCTCTAATGTTTAACTCCCGAACTGCAGTGAGTTGACAGAGTGTAATGGATGCCAGAACCCTTGAAATGACTGGGGTCAAACTAATTCCCCTATGGTTTTCGCAAGAGCTCCTGATGACTTTCTTGAATATAGGAAATATTATCGTGTGACTCCAGCACGGAGGGATGGTCTCCGTCATCCACACAAGTTGAAACAGCCGAGTCAAGGTCTCAACTAACACCTCTCCACCTTCTTTAAAAAATACAGACACTAGGTCATCTGGACCAGCAGCCTAATTACGACTGACAGCCGAGATGCCATTGCGAACCTCAGTCTCAGTGGGTGGTTCTAAATCTACCGACCAGGGCGTTACATCAGAAGTTTGTGGAGGCAGCACGGTAGAAGCAGGAGGCCACCTAAAGTGACTGTCAGTGTTCTGCCCAACGCTCCAACTTCCTGGGCTTATTATAGATTAGTGTGCCAACTGCCTCGCTGATAGCTTCACTGACAGACGGTTGCCAGGGTCCGGTAACACGGATCAGCTTGAATAGTTTGCCGGTGTTCCCTGAAGTAAAGGCGGTTTTCATTTCTTTAACTTTTTCCACCAACCTAGTCTCACGATCAGCCTTCAGACTACGTTTCAGCTTCCTACGGATACCTCTTCTAGACTTATTATGTGAACTACCAGGAGGAACCTTTCGTCTGGCTTCTAACAACTCCAGAGATTTCTCTGAAATCCAATGTTTGTTTGGCCCATGTATCCCGGTGCCGCATGCTACAGTACCTGCTTTCTGAATAGCCTGTGAGATTTGTGTTCAGCAGCTATTAGGATCTTCGGAGTGAGAACTACTAAGGTAGCTTTCTAAGTTGGTTTGGTACTTATGCTTTACCGATGATGAAGCCAGTTTCTCAATAGCCAGTCGTTGCTGTCGGTGGATTCGTTGACCC
>JTDE01021756.1:0-23162 GCA_014338405.1 Paragonimus skrjabini miyazakii | reverse complement strand
CAAACAGTAAGGATCGAGGAAGTCCGAAGGCATGTTTTCAGTATCCAAATCAAGTCAGGTCGATTAACCGGTTTAGTTACTCACAAGATTGACGCTCGGTTATCGTATGGATGTCTTCAGAAAGTTCCGATCTATCATGAAAAATGTGAGCAACATACGGGATAACGGACAGATAGGGGCCCTTAGGCAAACGAAGCAACCCCAACATTTGTCAGGAGTATGAGGTGTGCCGTGATGAAAACCAACGGAAAGTAATGGGTAAAGCAATTTGGAAACAACAGAGTGATTGCGAGTGATCTGATATACCTGTCAAGACAACGATTTCTGTACGCTATTAAATTGTGTACACTCAACAAGGCATGCTGGATATGTGAAATAAAGAATGACATGAAAGAAGAATACAACTTTTCAGGATGTCAGTTTTGATTGAGAGTAACCTAAACGACTGACGGATGCGAGGTGCTGATCACCGACGATTCATAAATTAATCGTGAACTCCAGTAAGACAGGCAGGGTACAAACAACATGACAGAAAAACGCGGCAACTAACATTCCTATCTGACTTGTGGAATTTAATTAAAAAGTACATGCGAACACCCTCGTTTTCGAAGTTCAAATAAGTTTGTTCGCCGAAACCCAAAAAACGCTAACCTTTAGACGGTCAGCACGTGTACGTCCACCTGTTGGTTACAACGTCCAACCGCCAGCTTTCTGGGACAAGATGGTAAGTGGAGGATGTGGTAGGGAGAAATGAAATCAACCACTAGTAAGTGAAGAACTGACGGTTGTGTGAGTCCTTCGCATTGAACGCCCGGCGTACTACGCAACCTCCGCACTATTTTCTTCTTATCATCCCAGTGAGGATTAATCCTTCGTCGAATGATTTCTTAAATTTTTCTTCTAAACACAATTTCTGTGACATGACAGTATGAGAGCAGGATATCAACAAGAAGAGTTGATATAGTCTTGTCAATAATCATGATGATAGCAACGTTGACTTATGTGTATGACACATAAACATAAATTAAGTTGTACCAAAAGCGTAGTAACCTGAATGAGTAGGTACTTGAAGGCGGAAAGTCACTAACCGAACAGACCGTTAGATGCTTACTTACCTTACAACCTTCACAAGTGAGCGCACCGAAATGGAAACCTGACGAGGGACCACCGCAAACACGACACGGGATTTGAGAAATATCACAGCCAGATTCACCACCGGGAGCTATGAAAATGTATGGGCGGATATGGAAGACGAATGAAAAACAATCGATTAACCGATGCGTAATACCGAAGGACAGAGGGCAATATACATTTGGACAGAAGTGTCAGACTTACATACGTGGAGAAAGAACGCTGAGCGTTGTGGGTTTGTCACACAAGCTCCGCACTTTAAGAACGTGTCTCTGATGGCTTTAATTTAGTTGCGTTGTTTATCAATTTACCTCAATCGCATAAATCTACAATCAGTTGAGATTATGAGCAGGCATCGATTTAAATGACCGCCAGAGCACCAAGCCGACAAGCGAGAAATCTGAGTGTCGTGCTCTCAACTCTATCACAGCATGTAATAGTCAGAGTTGGTGTGAAGTGTAATTGTGAAAGTGAGCGACACGACACAACTAGCTCGGTTCAGTCCGAAGAAAGCCTTTATATCCGTCGTCAGTGTGATGCATTGTGTTTATACTAATCGACAAGGAAGTAACAAAGTACGGTAAGTGTTCAAACTGTTCACTGCCGTTTTCGTCAAATGAGCCAGAGATCGGCTCGTAACACGAAAATCGTCAATTTCGAAATATCTACAGTAGTAATTCGATTTGAGCACAAAGGGTGTTGGATAGCCAGTAAGCATATTGAAGCAGAACAAAACACTGAAACCTATCAACGGTTACACAACATACTGATAACTGTCAGAACAATCCTTTGGTATCCAAATCCACAATATTTTTGCAAGTCTCGTAACACCACGCGCAAGGTTACCGGGAGACTAGGGTAGCTAGTTTATTGTAACCATATTGTGGATTAAAAAACTACTATTCACGGATTACAATCGTGTAAATGGCGGGCTTGATCTGCAACAAAAACATCACACTTAGTGCATATAGGGCAACTACCAGCTATTCTCTAGATGAAGTGTGATATGGCACCTGTTAACAACTACCACAGAATGTTTCATCCGTTTATCTGAGCATATAGACTTTGAGATTACTGTAACCCAAATGATATATGAGCAAATGGAATGAGAAAACATGAAGTCGTGGATCGGGACGTTTAGCCGGCAACTTTAAATGCCTTCAGCGTGAGGGAAGGAAAATCATCGTACTCACAGACAACAATGACTGCATATTTTAAGAACATTTGTTACTCAACAAGCTCAACAAATAATGTAAGTCGAAAATTTATTACCTCACTTTTCAATAAAACGTATATGCAGGTCGTAATTAAATAACAACGAAATTAGTTGACCGCACTCACGCGTGAGAGTCATGCCTAGATCCAAGCATTTCCGATACCGACAATGAGGACATTTTCCCCGTCCAGGACCCTCGACACGACACTGGCCGCCCATCGGACAGATAGTATCTGACGAATGTGCAACTCCACTGGATTCGGATTGTCGAAATCGAGCCGCGGTGTGACGCATGAAGAACTTCTGTGGGCGGGTTTTTTTTTAAATTGGGAATGGATAGAACAAGGAAATATCGTTCAATGGACGGAAGGAAGATGTGGATTTACCAATAGCAAAAAAATGGAGGCCCAAAGTCAAACTGTCTCACTAAACCAGAAGCCTGTGGATACCGGCACACAGAATGCACACTCTACGGGCCGTAACCGTAACTGAATATCCCGGATTATCCATAAGTAAGGCGGCCTGGACCGCCGTCGGTATTTGCAGTAGACAATATGTTCATCAGTACAGACTATAACATATTCCTAGTCGACGATGACGCCAAGTCAAGTCACATAGATGCGAGTAAATTAATCTTAGTTCAGTGATGTAAGGAAAACATTTGAAATTGATTCGCTAAACCTCCGCAGATGCACATGTAAGCAAACAATCAACGTCAACGAGCCTACCGAATCTGACAAACAAACGACTGGGGTGAAATGAGAGCAAGGTCATCCTACTCCCTAGTGGCTCTCATTATCCTGCTAAAGCACACGTGGGCTGGTGCTTGTGATGGTCTTCTGACCAAAAATAAAACCACGAACGAATTATAAATGTACAATACAGGAACAGACGCCCTCGTACGGGCAAAACTGCACGAATCGTATACCGTAAAGAAAAAAGCAACTTATGGATAACAACATACTGTGAATGAGCAAGCAACCGGATAGAAGTGACCGAAAGGTTTCGCAGTTAGATACACGCACATAGTCAATGCACGAAATGGGATGTGTCACGATAAACTACAGAGCGATGGATAAGCGCTAGGTCTACACGCGCCACGAGTAAAAAGAAAGAACAAACGAATACATACAGGTGGACTGGTTGATGATGAATCCGGGGTTATCACGAAGGCTGTCCTAAAGTCCGGTTTCATAGAACGTAACGTTCACTTGTTAAGGAGACAAAGTCTCGAGTGAGGGTGAAATACTAGAGTGAATCACCTTGTAGGCCAAAGCGCACACACATACAACCGCTACCCGGATGTTCTTGTCCAAATTGCCGGATTGTTTGACAGTCTGCGCAGATCACGGCAAAACAGTTTCTACCCGCGATAAAAAGATACACACTAACACAAGAATATACAGATGCATATATAGAAATATATCTTTGTGTGATGCGCACGGGCACATGCATGAACGAGACACCCGAATCACTCACAAAAGCAACAAACAAAACAACTGGGTGGAAACAAATGGATGGTGAGTAGACTGAATCAGTTGTCTAAGACGGGAAACAACTAGGTCATGCTTATGACGATGACGGTTGAATCGGGTCGAACTTAACTATGCTTTCCACAGCTTACCAACGTATACGGTGAACCCGCTGAGCACGAATAACATGGCAGCATTAAACCATGTGCCAAATGAGCTCGATCAACGAAACACAGATGCGAAGTCACTAGGGTCTCCACCTTGTACATCGCAAGGTGTTCGGTGTCATACGGCGTAAAAAGTAATAGGTAGGTTGCTCAACCATGAACCGGAGCAGTGGTGTCAACCTGGCTCGAACCCGCAGCCGTATCATTGGTACCCGGAGACTGTCACTGCAGATCTACTGTGATCCCTCAAGTAGGGAAACTACAAAATTCAAGAGCGTTCAAAGATGTATGATGGGTTCAATCGGATGGATATAAATACCGTGTTCTTGAGACGCAGACCCCTATGGTTGTGTAAGTGCTCTGTGATTGTGTAAGTGCACATACACACAAAAACCTACTACCAAAAATGGTGACCCGCTTACCAACACAAAATGGCATTACGTACACTCTCTTATTCGAAACAGCATAGACTCCCTAACGAGAATTTCATTTACATTTTGAAACCAAGTCTAGAAGAATATAGTCAAACGGGAAGTTACTGATGAACAGCTGGAAATACACCGCTGCAAACTGAACGCCAACCTTACTTGTTGAAAACTCGCATTTAAACTACACTTTTGATCGACTTCAAAAAGAAATGCAGGACATCCTAACCCGAATGGGAAACAAAACATCTGATTTGGTGATGAATCGATGATAGGTAATGTGAGATCAATGAAGCAGTAGCAAACGGGTCCTTTAGACCCAAATGAAGAAGCCGGCAATGCTCTATTGATTCAAACTTTGAGGCCAGACCCTTTAGTCCACGAACCTCGGTCATACACTAGTCACCATAACTTTTAACTTAACTCAAGTGTAACGAAAAAAAGGCGGTATGATAAGTGACAGAATAACGTTATTAAAACGCGTCCGAGCCATTGCGACCTATCGGCAAACCATATCTATCCGTTGGGAAAACATCACAGTGAATGGTTGCTTATGGGGTGCACCCATTGCACAGACGAAGATACTGGTGATCAGAAACAAACTGTCTTTGGACATCCACCGCACGGACAAGCTCAGTTTTACGAAAGTGTATGCAACTGGTGAACTCTAAAATGTCATTCGAAAAGTCTGTCTCGTTAGGAACAAATGGGAATGCCATCCAATATGTACGTATTCAAATTATCTGGCGTAAGTATCGAATTTGGAAAGATGTACTCAAACGTGCATAAAATACTAACAGGGAAGAATTTCGTTATTTTTTTGTTATAACCCCCTGCAATGCTCTCCTTGATTGTCATGCAGCTGATATGCAACATCGACGCTTAACTGTCATACAGCTAAGGAGAGAAGAAATAACCCATAACTAGGAAGCAAAAAAGAGAAGGGACGGGACCCAAACACCTGTCTAGATTCAAACAATTAACATCAAGGTGCCCACACCTTTACACCATATTCCAAACACTAGTTCTAGGGCGTCCGTACATTTGTTGGTTGAGAATAAGCCCATCAACCTGCGCATCGAATTGCCTCCGATAGATCATCAACCTGGTACATGGTAGCAACCCCATCCGTCTCATGATCCTCGTCCGAAGCTTCCCGAAAATTTCGCCTGGTAGAGATTGCAGACCATGTGAAATAAGCAAAATGAAACTGAGGCACCACAAACCAATATATTGCGTCATTTGATGTGATAGTGGTTAAATGCCGTCTACAATCGATCACTAACACGCGGGTTAGGATGTAACAGTGACAGTCGGTCGAGTCAAACCTAAGAGGAGGTGATAATGACAACGTGAGATAAACCAGGCCGTCAGCAGAACAATCACATGAGTAATCTTCAGATATTAGGGAACAAAAGTGTGGCGTTAAATGCCGTAAGTTCATTAAGGGACTTTCAAATAAAATTAGAAACAGAACCGAGACGATGTTCCAATGTGGGGGGTTCCGAATTTCTACAGAAGATGCACAGGACAGCACGAGGGTGTTCTCTTTTTAGGCGCAATCATTCTAGAGAGAATGGCCTAGAGAGGCACTGCCGTATTTGTTCGAACAGCATCAAAATTGTTCGCTGTCGCAATTTTTCGCGTGTTGGATCTCAATATATGAAAGTCAGCTCTGGAAAGAATAAACCAAGTTCCGCATGGTCATGTTTGTATTTAACACACCTGCATACTATCAGATGAAAGAACTCAACCGTTTCTACAGATGACCAATAAGTACCGCCTCTTTCAACATAGGAAAGGCAGAAACTTGAGAGCGTCCACCATGAAAAAACTTGACTGGAAATCACATTCACGTTCAGACAGCCCCTTAACCGAATGAACAATATTTGATTGTAATATCACAAGCGGCATGCCACAACCTTGTACGATCTCACTTGTCCTCATGCATTTTCATTCCAAAGATATTTCGTGCTGTAGGATGGACAATCCTTCACACAGATGCAGAACAGCTCTACCGGATTGCTTCTGAGACTCGGAGTCTGTCAACGCCATAGTTTGTCATTTAGGACTATGCATCATCCGCGGGAAATCCGAAGCAACGCTCGAAATCTGTCGGCAGTCCACAGCTCTGCTCAAAATCTACGGCAACACTTCGGAGGTGAGTGAGAAGGTTACCTGCTTGAGCAGTTGAGCCAATTCTGATTGACTGTCCGATAAGATCAATAGTCAAACGGCAAACGTCCGAGTGGCGAATAGTGACGTTCGGCATCTGTGATCCCCTTGTATTCAATGGCACGGAATAGAATGTCTGTGTGTAATCCATGCGCATGATTATCCAATCTGTTCAGGGCCTGTTATCAATTACTGACGTCCACATGGTGCGTTCAAAGTTCATGCCATACAATCGTAGCGGTTTATCTTATCTCCGTCTTAGCATCATATCTCAATTAGCAGATGAACAAACCTACTGTAGCTTCAGTTTTTTCGGAAGATTCAAAAACTGTTGCCGATGTCAAGTCAATCACCGCACAATCGCCCAAAAACAAAAAGCACCCCGCGATCTGAAGGATTTGGTGTCTCAGAACGATGGATGGTCTGATCAACTATTCGTTTCTCCAATGTGTGAAGGCACTGACGAGCGTTATAATGAGTAAGCAATTTTCATATACCGAAATATTCACATACAACGGATCGATATAGTTTATTTGTTCCGAAGACACGCTAACGAACTTCGTAATTGCTGACAAGATGTTCCCAAACACACACCGCTAGTGCCGCAGAGACACCGAAGATCGAAAACGGATACTCTTTAAACCTCCTCCACTCGAATGGGTCAAGTAACGCAGCCATACAACAGGACCGCCATTACGGTGGCACGGCCTTCACAGAAAGACTAAGATCACGCCGACGACATAGATGTTCAAAATTGGCGAACGCCATCTAAGCTTTTGCTGTGCGATTTGTGATCTCACCAGACATTCCACGAGTTCTGATACGGCTTTCAAGCTACATGAACTCGACAACTTCCAACGGTTCACCACCAACGGTGAGAACGGGTGCAGAGTCCTACTAAGTTTGCAACAGCACCCTGCACTTAATGGGTGCAAAGGCCATACAAAACTGATGAACTGAAGCATCTAATCTGTCTAAACTGTTCTGAGCTCCCTGCGAGTCTTCGCGGATCAGGTCGATGTCACCAGTATACTTTGTGTCTTGTCGAATGTCTGGAAGCACTTTCATATAATCAAATTCACAGTTTATTAGAGCATACTCTAGGATATTGTCTATTGCACAGTTGAATAACAGAAGAAGGGGCCACACAACCTTGTCGCATCCGACTTGAGGTGCTAACGATCGGCGATACGCTGCCATATGCCATAATCTTGCCTAAGGTGTGACAGCAAATCGATTTCAGGATATTCACGTCCATCTCAGGCGCATCCATCCTCGATGAACAACCCCAGAATGCAGTTCTGGGGCCAACAACATTGTATACACGGGTTCGCCGTTGACTCCAACACAATGCCATATTAGGGAGCGATTCCACCCATCAGTGTGGACTGTGGTCAACTCCCCAAACAGGTAAACGGCACTCAAAAACCATGCTCAGCAGAACGGTTAAGGCTTTTATAGCCCGTGACCACGTGATCGCCTGACCATCCTGCGATTCCTTTCAACCATCGGTAGTCACACTGAGAAACGTGCAGTGCACCAGACGCTCCATCGACATACAGTGTAGACGGCCGGGCTGAGATAAATAGAATGCGACCTGCATTTTCAGAATACAACGTGCTACTGCAAGACGGGAGCAGCGTAAGCCCCAAGTTCTTTATTGCAAACGATCCGTTTGGGACCGCGGCAGTTTTACGTGCTTCAGTGGCAATAGTTCGTCGGCCTTTAATATTACTGATGAGATATTAGTAAGGATAGTGAGCAGTTGTTACCTTTGCCAACGTGCGTCATCCGTGGCTGTAAAAAAGGTCCAACTGTCTTTGAAAAGAAGGGTATGTAATGCCTGCATGCGTTCTGTTTTGCGCTGTAGTTCGGAAACGTGGGCTACCCGTGACGTAGATATCAACCGAATTGTTGTGCTTACTCACCGCTGTCCCTGCCAAATAAGACGATCGCTTGAGCAACACGGCCCTTCGCCAGCGCGTAGTTGGGGACGTCCTCAAACAATTGATCGACTAATCAGGTTGCACGGTTTGCCACATTCTTTTAATTACTCCAAGTGTCAGCTAAGCTTTTTCTGCACCGGGCATCATTTGCTGAGACCACTAACAGCTGGATACAAACTGCAGGATGGTTAGGGGACAAAGTGGTCACGAATTGCCAAAATTCTGGTTATATTGTTTTGAGCAGCGGGCAAGTGTTCTCTGCCGGTTAAGGCCTTCGCAACCACTTAAATCGCCGTTTAGAAACGCCAACCGATATAGCAACGTGTCCTAGTCAATAGCACGTCCACATCCACAACATTTCTAGTTCTGCTTAGCATTGTTTCGTCAATTTTTATTCCTCGCGGCAAAACTCCTCGTGAGAATTGTAGTAAGCGGCGGCTCGAGCCACAAAACTTTATGATCGGGCTCATGGCTGTTACAAATATATGGACGAAATGAAGCCTGCCACAACGACGGTCGAATCAAGCAACGAATTCCTCCATGAAGTTCGAACTAAGGCACAAGATATATAAAGCTGGGAATTTCTTGTTGAGAACGGAGGAACTAGTTCCCATTATTTCTGTCACCAGCTACCGTGTCTGAATCCGAAGAGACATCATGTTCCAGATGTTCCGCACAAGAGGTCTGTAAAACTTGCAAAGGCAAGACCACCCACATCAGGATTTATGCACTATACTGTCCGTTGACATTCATCAATGTTGCAGCTGTTGCTGGACGTTTGACTATAACGACGGTTAAATCCACGGTCGGTCAATTTAATTTCACAAATATCACGCAAATACCAGGCTGGTTTTGAAAGTTACATTGCTAGCTCGGCGGTGGTGTGCAAAAACTGTGAGGAACGGCACTGGTTGTTCTTAATATCATAGTTTCAGTCAGTCCATCCTGACGCGTTACGGGTGCAAAGCTTGTACGTTTCTCAAGAGTACGATCGGATGGTTTAAAGCAGTGCGAAGAGCTAGTTCAGTCATTTTCGCAAGCTGAAAGCGTCCATGACGTGCCAAGGACTGCCCAAATATCGATGGCAAAAAATTATTCGTCAAAGTGGAGTTGCTCAAGAACTGGTTCAGTCGTGCGTAAGTTGCGTTTAGAATCTCGATATTTGACTACTGTTGTCTCCACCAGTTAGGCAGTATCGAATGGGCTGGTTGTATGAGCAACGCGACAGTCCGTCGGCGCGTATTTTGGAAATGCACAAGTTCGCAACTGATAACCGAGATAAGGAGATTGTAATCTACGTTGGTCGGGTCATCCACCCTGCATGTCGACGGAGCGTCTGGTGCACTGCACGTCTTTCGGTGTGACTGCCGATGGTTGGAAGAAATCGCAGGGCGGTCAGGCGATGACATGGTCACGGACCATGAAAGCCTTGACCGTTCTGCCGAGCATGGTTATTAAGTGCCGTTTACCTGTCTGGGGAGTTGACCACAATCCACACCGCTGGGCGGAATCGCTCTCTAATATGACATTTTGTTGGAGAAAGTGTATGCTCAGACTTTTTCGCTCTTGAAGCTCTGTTTCTTCTTCCTTTCCCTTTTTCTTTTTCTTTAAATTTTTGAATCAGTCATTACTATACTTCATCGTGACTCATTGTAAGGACCAGTGACAACGTGGGATATAGTCATTATCACCATAGATTGTAATACACCAGTGGCTCTCATTGATGATTAACTGCAATACAATCATGAAGAAAAGGTTAATCCTGTGTAGGAAGAGAGAAGAAGAAAAAGGCACGGGCCTAACTACTAGGGTTAACCAGATCCATCTTCAACCATTCAACATTAAGGTACTTACACCTTACAAACAAACAACCAAGCTGTAA
Organism: Paragonimus skrjabini miyazakii; assembly: GCA_014338405.1. Classification (NCBI taxonomy): domain Eukaryota; kingdom Metazoa; phylum Platyhelminthes; class Trematoda; order Plagiorchiida; family Troglotrematidae; genus Paragonimus; species Paragonimus skrjabini miyazakii. The sequence continues at coordinate 12,748 of JTDE01021756.1, read as the reverse complement.
TTGAAAGTAAGACGCGAGATATAGTACCCACGGGTACTGCTGGAAGCTGAAAACGATGATGACATCCAAAGTCATCGTTAAACATTTTAAAAAAAGTATTCGTCACTTGCTTCCTCGGTTGTGTGAAAAATAGTTAAACCATAACATTTCAGCATATCGATCCGAAACTGTCTGGTTTTAATCACCGGTCTTAATGGCGCGCTTGACGTTGCTGTTACACCTGCTTAGCACTTCCAATGCACCTTTGCTTTAACCATTACATCTCAAATGGAAAAGGAGCAAATGCGAATCATGTGGCTTCCATTTTCTTCATATGGGATTCCAAAATGTTTCGCTCACATTGAATGAATAACCTAATAACGGTTCCGTAATAAAATGCCTCCAACAACCTCAACGTTTTGAGTTCAATGCTGTTAAGGTGTCAAAGCAGTGGACAATTATGGTGAACATGCCCACCGTCAATGTCATATCACTGAGGTATTCATTTCTGTATTCCCAGAAACTCTATACATAACCAAACAAATTACTTACTCTGTTCCCCATCCACGCCATAGTTTTGGTTGAATGGATTTACCAACAGAGTCAATGTCTGACAACTCTAGAGGATATGCAGATCCACGGAGGCAGACTGACCTAAATCGTACATGGATAAGCTTATTCGAAGTCCACAGGAACACACATTTTAATAAAAAAGCACAGATGAAACTGGTATTTTAGGAAAAATTACGATTCGTTTTGGAACATTCTTATCTAGTCAATGTAGCGGTGCATGGTTCATCAAATAGATCAAATAGGAATATGCAGCTAAGTTCGGTTTGCGCGAGGTGACGTCGTTCCACATTATTCAACCAGAGTGTGAACGCATTATGATACTATTTTCTCTAGGTCATAATTAACCAAACGATGAAAGAAGGAATCGTCATCAAGGCAGCTACAGTTCAGTTCACTGGAATTTTTGGAAACATCTGAAACACCGAGTTCATCCCGAAACACTGTGGTGAGCCGTATGGTTGCAACGTTGTTCCTTTGCTGCATTGTTCCATACTGTGACTCGTATTAACTGTTCCCTTTCTCTTTCAACTGTCAGTCTGACTGTAAGACGAATAAGGCCTACTTTGAGGGTTTCACATCTTTTCAACATCAAGGTAACGGAATCGTGGTGCCTCTTCAAACACGTTACGGTTCATTCGTCTTGCAAACCCATCTAGATGAAACAGTTCCTAAGCTTGACCTATTTGCTGTTGATGCGAGATCCACAACAGCCTTCCACCGGTGTAGAACATTTACAAACTTCATTGGTGCTATGGATGCACTTGAACTCAATAACCTAAACACTAATCAAATATGACTAAATTACCGACTGTCTCACTCTTGAATCAGTTACATTAGCTCTCGAAGCAATCTGTATAAAACCCTAAAAATGTAATCTCCGTCATCTTCTAGCTACATGCAAACAAGAGATCGGCCGATCTCCCGACGAATACCCTTGGAAACTGACATTGTTAACGAAAGATTGCAAATTCAAAGCTGTCTCTGCAGAAGAATATCATGGCACTGCTGTCAGGGACGCGCTTATCAGGGGTCTGCAGTGTGACAGTGTGTCAGCGATTCTCAGAAAACAAATACATTGACCTCGGAGTTGTTTATAATGGAGCCCATAAGTTATATATAACCAAACAGCAGCCACAAACATCTTGTTGGCTCTTCAAGTTTCACAGCATCTACGGAGGAATCAATGACGCTCCAAGATCTTGCTTATTCTGTGCAATCTGAAAATAAAATCTGTTGCCGGAGTTAGCAAGTGTTATTTCTGTGGTAGTGACAGATGTCACTGAGTTCACCTCCCAGCAAAAGATTGGAACTTCAAGTGTTTTGGAAAGAAATGCCACTTTCAAAATGTATGCTGTTCTGAGACGCACTCAAAACAGGTACCGCCACTAACAAATCCTCTACTCTCTTCGATGACCGCTGCAGTGACATCCAGTTGCTTGACTAATTCTATTGTGGATCTCACGGCAAACTATACCCCAATGCAAGTAAATGTGGACACTGGAAATTCTGAGAGTTACATATCTGTTATGGTAGCGAGATATAAATGGCAAGTGGAAAGGTTCTTTAGAACATTCACAACAGCCTCTACCCAACTGTCAAGTCACATTCAGGGTTACTGATGTACCAGCACTTAGTATATCCATCGCTATCCTAGGGTTAAACCATCTGTCCTCTTCAAACCTTGTGCAGACATTTTTTAGGACATAACTTCCCCAATATTCACTCGAATGTTGTAATAATTTCCACGATGATAGCCTCCTTAAGGGTCTTTCAGCCACTTAAGGTCGAAGCGCCTTTCTTGCTAAGAAATCCCGCTTCTAACCGTAAACGGATCGCGATAAAATCTCGACGGCACTCATCAAGCGACGAAAGTTTTGTCCCATCGGCGGTTCAAAGACTGTTGACGGACTAGATAATCGACTCTCCTGTTGTTCCGTGGCACGCTTAAGTAATGGTTAATATAAACAACCATAAAAAGAGGAAGATTACTGACCACAATCAAACCATCAACCTATACACTTATCTGGATGTCCATTCATTACCGAAACCCAACGACAGTCAAAAAACTTAAAGTTGTGTACAGTGCGCTAGATTTGCGGGTCGAATATCGCCCAACGCTCATCCGAGAAGAGGAGAGAATGTACACTGCTTTTGAAGCGTGTAGAAAATTTTCGGTTTTGTCGCATCGGAGTAACAAACGGTGTCGCAGCCTAACAACCGGTAAGTGAGGTTAACGTTTAAAAATGACCAGTGGCGATTTTCGCTTACGTCGATAACGTCACAGTATGTGGAGAGGATGGGGAAACCCACGACTGAAACTCGACCGAATTCACTGAAGTCGCCAGGAAGTACAGAGTTACGTTTAATGAAGAAAAATGTTATATTCACCAGGAAAATTAAATTCTCGGGTTGCGAAGTTTCCAAGAATATTATCGAACCGGAATCTGGCCGTTTGCAACCACATTAAAATTTATCCCTTCCTTATGAACTGAAGTCCCAACAGCGTGACGTTGGTTTGTTCGCTCATTATACTCAGTGAATTTCTCCTTTCTCCGATATAATTTAACCCCTCGTGAAGAACAAAGCGTTTTCTGAGCTGAGCTCCCTAACGAATCTATCTTCAAATCACTAGAAGAGAAATTGAAAGAAGCCATAGTCACGGTGGCGTTAGTCGTTGAGACAGACGCTTCAAATTTTGTGATAGCCACCAACCTTACTCAAAATGTAAGATCAGTTGCTTTCATCTACAGAACCCTGTCATAAAGTGAACAACGGCATTCAGCCGTGAAGAAGTAAACTTACGCTATAGTTACAGCTATTCCAAAATAGAGATACTAATTTCTGGGGATTCACTTTTGGCCACTTAGTGATCAGAAGTCAATTGCCTTTATGTACGATATGAATAACGCAAGCAGAATCAAAAAAGATAAAATCCAGTGATGAAAAATCAAAATTTCCTCACATATCCCCGGTGTTGAATACCGCCAGGAGGGGGGGTCAAAATCATATAACTAACGCACTATCTCGTAGGCACTGCTGTACATCGCTGAACACCATGTCTCTCATAATTTTTGGCGCCATCCTGGCATCAGTAGGATGCCTCATTTTGTACCTCCGAAGGATATGCGAGTTCTGTGTTCAGCAAATGAAAGCAGACCACCTGTTGTTCAGTCTGTGCAGAAATTAAACCTCAGTTTTATAAACTGACGGGAATTTAATGAAAGCAACCGAACCATTTGAACAGCCCAATGTCAATACCAAAGGACCCTATCCCTCCATCATACTTAATAAATACTGTGATAGACAAATATTCTAGATTCCCGCTTGCCTTTGTTTGTCTCAACATGACATGCTCGAAGGTGATTAAACGTTTGTCAGTTGTTCTCACTGTTCAGTATGCCGTGTGATGTACATTCAAGCCGAGGTTCCTATTTGTCGCAACAGTTTCCAGACAGTAAAAGGATAGTAACCAGCAGATTTATCATCTATGCTACACCGTATGAGCAGTTGTCTTTCACCTCAGGCGCGCCACTGCCAAAATGGTTCCCTCCTCCCGAACAAATACTCTTGTGGCGGAACGCTAGGTCATCAAAATACGATTCCCTGGTGGACGAAATGGAACTAATTGAGTGAAACCCGAAGTACGCCCATGTTCCATTATCTGATGATAAGGAAGAAACGGTGTCCCTCAGAAATCTAGCCCCAAAATACGAAAATGAGCCTCAATTTCTAGGTTCTAGCCTTTCAAAGGAGATTTCAAATTCATCAGACTCTAATGTGTCAGTGACTGATTACAGCGTATGTGGTGACGCCGACGCGTCCCAAGCAAATAGAATTACGCTTCCTAATCAATAATCTTCACTCCCAGCTCCCGATTCTTCTGATCACAGTATGGATGAACGAGATAAGCCATACATGCCCGAACTACAACAAATAACAAGATTTTACGTTTTGAGAAACGCAGAAGGGTAACGTTTGTGCTTTTTTCCAAACTGCACTATCCCTGAACAACAAAATATAAGACCGCAGAGGAGAATATGGTAAATTATATTGCTGTAATGTCGTCCCTTTGTTGCAGTATTCCATTCCGTTCCATTCCATTCCCCTTCACTTTCAGCTGTCAGTCCAAGCGTAAGAAGAACAAAGCCTTTCTTACGAGGCTCACAACTTGTCAACATTTAGCTAACCGAATCGTAGCATTTGTTCACTCATACTACAAAGATAAAAAACGACAACTACAGAAACATAGCTTAATTGTTACCTTGCAACAGATCCTCTCGCTTTATCTTAAAAGAATGCTTTTATGTGAACAAAACAATGGTCAACGTTTTGAGCTTCTTTTGAGATAAACTTAGCACCCTATTTCCCATGCCGCCAAGCGAGATCACGAACCAGAGTCACTTGACCCACGCTCGTACAGCTCACCATGGGGAAGATCAGACTATACGATAAGACTCGCCCGAACTTGACATCACTGGTACAAATGTATTGAAACCACACGCAACCCGCATGCATGTGTCGGTACTAGCTCGAAGGTATATTTTTAATACACAAGGTATCTTCCGTTCATCATCATCATCATCATCATCATCATAGACAGCAATACATCAGTGGTTCACACTGATGCTTAACTGCCACATCTTCCGTTAGTCGCAATTAAGCTCTTCGTTTCACAGGAAACCACTAGGGCAATATGTTTCTCGACGGTAATCATCCCAACATGACGAAAAGGCGAAAGTTGGTAAGTGTGTAAGTGATCTTGATGTCTATCCCTTTCCAAAAAACGACGAAGTGGTCACGGGTTATGGAGGCCCTGACCGTTTCACTGAGGAAAGTGAGTAGGTGCCGTCTACCTGTTTAGGGAGTTCACGACTACCAACACAATTCGATGGAAACTATTTGACATGAAATTGTGTCGCAATCAACGACAAATCTGCTGACTCTTCTGTTTCATGAAACTCAGCTGTTTGTTGGCCTTTCCCTTTTTAATCTCCGTTAAACATTTCTGTGTCGCAATTGCATAAAAGGCAGTCCAAACCACTGTACCCATAGGAATAGCTTAAATCTAAAGCGATGAGGGTGATTGCAAAGATGGCACGAAACGAGAAACAAAGTGTCGACTAACATATTTTCAGGAAAAAAAGGACAGATACCACTTGTTGCTTTTAGGGCTCATGATGAGGTATACGGGTGAAGTCTATCAGAGATGACAAACAAAGCTACGCATTCCCAACGAATGATTAACGTTATCACAAAAAAATAAAGACGTCGTGGGAGTTTCGTACACACCTACGGTGTTACGATAAGCAGACGATGTATCATCGAAAATACTAAAACACAGACTTTACTGACAAACGAAAAAAGGAAATCATAGATGCAGACACCATCTAATGAGGCACACTGCCACATATAAAGACATTTCTAAAGTTATTGAGATGATTACATAGGGCTTAACAAGTCAGGCGGGACCCAAGAACAACTATCCTTCCACTGCTTCATAGCTTTGTGTTTTTGTCTAGCGAGTTATTATCTTTCCCGAACACTCAAAGCCGATCAAAAAACGGATATCCCATGACATATTGGATTGGTTCACTTGTTCTTCAGAACATTCGGAATAGCACTACACATTTTCCATTAATCGTAAATTGTCTTAACCTGCAGAATGTCGCAACATGTCCATACCATTGAATTCCGAGAAGCTAGTTTCAAGAGGATTCCAAGAAAACAACAAGGGTTAATCCTGTCTAGTTCCACGGGCCGGCCATTTCAAACCTTGAGGAAACTAACTGGATTCGTTAAAGTTGATGAAACTGATGGCTTATAACATACGCCTCAAACTACGGTAAGTCGTACAGTGATTAGTCTATTAGTCCATTATCCCAATTGTTATTACTGACGTTGACCCCGACCACAAACGACGTTTTGTGGCTAAATCGTCTCTGAATTTATCTTCAATACACTGTACCAGCCCGCCGACCAATAGAGTTCGAGTATTGTCGATGAACTAGAGGCTGCTACAATACGAACAGCCAAATTAGTTCGACTTGATGCATTATCTGCGGGAGTGATTAGTCCTGTACGGAATTTGAAAGCAAATGATTTAAAACTTCATTAGCTCTACCACAAGCAAAGCTCATTATACAAACGTAGATAAGTATGATCAACGGGTTTCTTCGAGATGGAGGCCGACTGGAGCTCGCGTCTTTGCCTTCGAAACGTTTTTTGACCTATCTCATCACCAAATCGGTGGATTTTCGTGCATGTGTTAATCACACCTACGTAAATGTTACCCGATCTGGTGACGCAAATCTTTTGTAAACAGAAGCGGGGCAGAATTTTTATTCGCAAACGATGGTAGTCTTGACTTTGTCAGCAAACGGTGGTTGCTCTTTTTGTTGGTAAGTTAACGGGAGATTATAAACCGTTTACAACAGAAGTGTTAGTTCGAGTCTCTTCATTCGTCGTGGCGAAACCATTAAAAAACGATGAACATTTGAGCACTCGCTACAAAACTCTAACCGTTCACACCCAGTTTGTTCACTCTTTGGACACAGTCTTCTCCGTACATTATAATTTATTGCCAATTATGGACGCCTCAGGAACCTTTAGTGATAAAGGTGCCAATTTCCGTAGTGCCGAAGGAAACATATGACGACCAACGAAGACTTGCAGCCAAAAACAATTTCGAACGAACTGTTGGAAGGCGTTTACGACTGATTATTCAACCCCATGTGAAGTCACCGTGAGGGGACACGCGAGCGCAAAACTTGTGTAAGAAGTACTGTCTACGAAGCCGGCGGAGGCTGAGCGCATTTTGAACCACCGACTGTTAATGAAGTTGGTCAATAATACGACGGAATCTGCCACGTTGACGCCGAACGAGCTACATCTATTGAAGTCTAACGAAGTCGTTCTAGTCGAAGCTTCTGAGAACTGTCTAAAACGTCGATGGCGCCACACGCAATGATTAGCGAGCTACTTCTGGTCTGTGTGGTTAAAGGGTTCTCCTTATACTGAGTGTAGTACACAAGTGACAACGTCAAAGTTGCAACAAGTAGGTCGACGACTTAGTCTTAATACTTGATATGAACGTTTCGAGAGGTCAGTGGCCGAAAAAGGTCGTCAATGAAGCCCACACAGACGCTCATAGACTCTTTTGGGAGGTCACGGACCGCACAGCTAGCAGGACTAACAAAGGAGATGCTCTACGGTTGTGTTTACTAGAACAACTGCATACGTCGGATAACGTACTATTTGATTGAAGCGCTGCAATCGTTTTGCCCTCGAGAGCGTCGCACTTGTATGGTACATCTTTTAAGCTGCTATTTAAAATCCCTACATCACGGTTCATGCAAGCGTGGAACTCTCAACATAAGAGTACAACACTGTTTTACCGCTCATGGTTATACTCCTCTTGTACACAATACCACAGGTTAGTGTAGTTCGTCACTGATTACAGAACCGTCCTATTAATCCGTCAAAAACCATCTTTTCGTTTGTCGATGATCTCAAGAGCGTATGTACTGTACAACAGATTGAGTCATTCGCAATACCTCACCGAGTCTAGACCAGGTCAGATCAATCAAGATAGATTTTCTGAGAACTGCCGGTAACATATAAAAACCCACGCCGTCGACACTTCCACGACAAGACCCTGAGTAGAATGAGAAAGAAAATTTCAAGTCTTTCAATATGAGTTGAACGAAAGAGGTTAAAACTACTGAGACTGAGACAAAACTGAATTTGAAGATCTATCGAAGGTACGTTCGAAAGTTGAATACAAAGGTGGGAATTCCGTGCCTGTTTCTAGCCATTCGAATGGCGATGCTGCGTTACGCTTGGATCAGGCATTCCTTGGATGGTTCGAGTTTTTTAAGAGAGATGATGTGATTCGCTAGAAATCCCCCTATTATTGATAACGTATTTGTAATTTAGTAACGTGTGCAAAACAAAGGACGAATGACTACGCAAGACCACTGCCTTGTTCAATTCAACATTGTGACGAGATAGCTAGATCTGCGACCGAACAATGTGTCGCTCGATGTATTAGAGGAGGTTATGCAGCAACCGAGAAAGCACTAAGGGAATTGTTTGGTCAAAACTTCGTGGACGCTAAGGCCTCCGAGAACCCCATTTTAGGGGGTCAATGACGTACACACCTTGAACGATTTGGCCCAGAATACACAACTCAGCCCAGTGACTCTAAAATAGTTAAACAACGGGTCACACTTGAACGCAACTATTAGCCTTAAAAGGATAGTCGACAAACTGCTATCGAATCACACGTCCAAATGAGCCGATGCTGCAATAAACTCTCAAAAATGAGCCAACCTTTCAAGACTTGATGGAAGTAGTGAAAGACCAACTGTCAGTGGACAACACCGAGTATGAGATCTTTGTCTGTGATAAAAACTGAAGAGCAAAACTGTGAAATTACCCAAAGCACTGGAACCAAAACGCAAAGCATTGAATCTAAGAGTTCTTGTTCCACTTCACGTGTGAGCTCCATGGACCTTAAAGACCAGCCGAGACTTTGTTGCGTGATTTGCAGTCAACGACGCATTTACTGTGATATCTCGTGTTTTTTAACTCCAATGTAATATTAACTGAACTTCGAAGTTGATCGCATATTTCGTACTCTCGTACATTTTAGCCAGTTCTTTTCGAAAAGATCGGTCTTTACTTTTAATGCAGCTCGCAAACAGTGCACGTCTTTAGTCCTGTAGAGACTTCACCTCCGCAGTGGTGCAAACGCTCAGTTGCATTCGACCCTTTGGACATTTTCCCCTCCATTTGTTACTGCGCCTAGGCTCACTACAGAGTAACGGGCCTGGACAATACCTAAGCAAACATCAGGTCTTAACGTTAAGTGAAACGACCAACAGACAAATAGATATGAATTGAATGTCGCTCATAATTGACCACGGCTCACATTCCTGTGGACATTTTAACGCACCCTTTTTGAGTTTTCGTATGAGAAATCAGCAGTGCATGACGTGATATCAATGGACCAGCAGCTAGCATGGTTGTCTTATGGAAACTTGGCTAGAAGTTAAACGTCAGTCGTGGCAAGAACATACACTGCCGGCGACGCCTAACAACAGCGAACTCGAATACAGCACCTTTTTCAAAAACGGTCGACTGGTAAGCCCATAGGAGTGCGACGGCCGCGATCACCTGAGCGATTTTCAAATCATATTGAGAGAAATTCCTCAATCGCCTACAAGTAAATAATAAAGACTTGTTCGTTCTGATGCCTTGAAGTTCAACAGGTCTGTATTTTGCACGGCCACTAAAGCAATGTTCCACAAGCAGCCTTTCTTCCAGAATCAAAGAATTCCACGCATACCTCGAAATCTCGCCGACCGTTTCAAAAAATAAACTCATTAATAGAAGGAATAGAGCCGCTGAAAATTAATTCAAACCATTAGCATATCCGACTTCCAAGTAAAAGGGAAATCGCCTGCGCTGAATGTCCAGCGCCGACAAGTGTGCAGAACGCGGAAACGTCACGCTCGAATTCCAGCCAGACAAGAATATTGAATAATATAATCAATTCTGTCAACCAGGCGATCGCACAAATAAACTTCGTACCCAAAGTTTCAACACAGACTACATTCAGGTGACACTCCGTGAACGCTGAGTGATAACGTGGACACTAAATGAACAGCAAGAGAGAGCATTCTTATATTCTGTGGAGTGGAGATGTTTGAGAACTGATCCAAACTACAAGAACGTTTGACTCTTATCGTTGTATCCTCTGCGCATTAACGCGTTCTTTGACGCACTGCAATCACATGAACATTAACAAGATATCTGTTATATTTGGATGGCAGCTCACAGTAGAATACGTGGGCCGTCTTGAGGAGTTTGATTATCGAGGCTTGCGTTTGATCGAGATCATCCGGTGGCACCAACAGGCGTGCAGTGAAGTAGTTAGGAAGTAGGTATATGATATTGTTTGCCAAGCGAGCTGCTTTGTCCATTCGAATATGCGCCGATGGTCAGGCCATGTATTAAGGATGTCGGCTAATCGTCTGTCACACCGAACACTTCTTACCGAAGCCGTGACTGACTGACGCGAAGTGCGAGATGGACAAGTGATGAGTCGGTGTAAAGAAAGGAAATCGTTCACCAAAGGGCTAATCATTGTAGGCCTAGCTCGTCACTATGGCTGGAAGTCTGGCGAATGACACTCTGTGGATAGAAACATCAAATGAGATGACGGCTAATCCGGTTCAGTGATATCAGCATTACCATCGTTTGTCCGAGTTGTCTGTGAGGTAAGTGCACTTAATGATCTGGGCTAGTGAAAGGCTTGCTGAAGAATACCAAACTTTCACTTACAGCTCAATCGTCTGTTTGCAAGGCGTATACGTCTTGACTGCGAATATGAGTTTAAACGTTTGCTTTTAGTAAACAGATTCTCCCTCTTTGACTTCTGGTTTCCCTTAGCTGAGGTTTGTTTTTCTCTTTATGGTTGTATAGTAGTTAGACATCAGTGCAAATCAATGACGCAATGCTGGTCTCGGTGACGACGTTACTTTTAACAAGGGAGGATGTTGTTTGATGTTTCGACCGGCTCTGTTACAGCCGCTCAGCAACCTAACTTCGTTTTTGGAGGAAAATTTTAATTGCGAGGATAATAAAGCCCGTTATACACACTTCCCATTTTTCACATTCACATTAATCAACATGCATCATTCACGTGAGATGGGAGCACTGCAAAAGCAACAATACGGCTCCATATGATGAAAAACAAGCAAATATAATACGCTGAAACAACTGCTGCATAAATTTTTGATATTCAGGCTCCTTGCGGATGTCGACTAACTGTCCGTTACCACTAGGGGCACATCTATTCTTTACAGTAAGTCTCGCTGAACAATTCTTTATCGTGGCGAATGACGACGGCCGGCGACGACATAACAGAAAGCTTTTCAAGCCTCGTCCTTGGATCTTCTTTAGGCAACAGTTATTTTCTTATAGGTTTATTAACCACTGGAACAGCCTTCCTTCCGAGGTCATTATCAACACTTCTAGACATCGCTTTAAAACACTGCTTGATTCTCATTTGCTTGAAAGATCTTTATGCTAGTAATTTTAGTCTGTTCTTAGTATTTACTGTGACCGCTAAGAGCGGTGCTACACCCCGTTTTGAATGTCTGTTTTCCAGACCAACAGACACCCACTTGACACTGAACACTAGAAACCGACTGGATCCGGGTACTTTGGGCCTCTGCCTCGAACCCGTGTATCCATCGCTGAGTAGGGCTGTGTTCAGGCAAACACAACTCCACCAGAGGAAATATACATCAAGCCATCATTAGACGATAGTAACAGCAAACGCTGAAAGATTTTGTGATAAAAGGCTTAAACCAACGCACTCACTTTGCATGCTTCACAAACGTAAGCGCGGTGATGAAACCCAACAGCCGGCTGCCCACAAATCTGGCAAGCCTGGTCCTCCGAACGGGTTTGGTACTGCACAAAAGCGTGCTCAGGAGTTAGTATACTTCCATCGTCTTCTGGCAAGTAAGGGTCTCGGAAAGTCATTGATTTCGTCACGGAAGGTGATGTCGACACTGAGTTATTGGACTGTACAGCAGAACCTGAATCATTATCCGCAACTTCCTGGGAGATATTAAGCAAATCACTGTTGGTAGAATCAGGCGGGGCTTTTAAAACACTCTCCATGAGCTTTATAGTCAAATCGCACAAAATTCGTCCAACAACAGCTGACCCAGCGATATCTCAAGAGGGTTCGAAACTACATGAAAGTTGCCGACGAAACACGCAAATCCTGAGGGTACGGTATATAGATGGACCAGGCCACTGCAACCATATTGACAGCATTGATAACTGTGTGTACTATAAAATAACAAACGAAGCAAACACTATTGGTCTTGATGCTCTAATCATGAACAACGCCGTTAAACAAAACATTCAAACGAGGCGCCAACCCAACCCAAGGTTAGATTAATGGTATCAATTTCAATTTCAATTTCAAATCCAGGACTTGATGAAGGCCTGAGCCTGTTGACGTCCTGATGCTTGACTGGTGTGATCCAGAGATTGACCAGACTGCGTTTTCTGTTGATGCGAATGCTTTCGGTAGTGGTCTGACGGTAGGGATAAAAGAAACATACAAATCAAGGTTGCCCTGAGCGGTAATAGCAAATCATTTTTCGATTAG
>JTDE01021755.1:21149-43275 GCA_014338405.1 Paragonimus skrjabini miyazakii | reverse complement strand
CAACCAACGAAAACTAAAAAATAGGAAACCTAGATCTAGTGTTTCTTTCCTAATGGGTTATATAGAAAGTCTGTCCGAATGCCAAAACTGCGATCAAATGTAAATGTTATTAACTGTAAATTAGCCAAATCCCCGATTATTATCAGTAACGGCAGTCCTGAAGAGTTTTTGAATATCCACAGTAAGGAGGAAGAACCAAAAGTGGTAAGCTTCAGTGCGGGGAAAAAGAACATATTCCCACAAATCCAAATCAAGCGTGATCGCCTGACCAACAACATTAGTCACAAATTGACGTCGGTGTTTCAACGCACTCACCCAGCTACCCAACTGTGAGTTCTGTTAGGCACTGGGGATTTGACTCTCCGTAGCGGTGATACACACTCAATCCATCAGTCTATCTCACACGTAATATACCAGTTCAGTTGCAGTTGCAATGGCTTCCACATAGGAAGGACAGATCGGTACTTACATCAGCGTATGATGGAGCACATTCCTCAGTGGTTATCCACTACAGTATCAAAAAACGACCTGCTAACTGTAACAAGTTCGACAACCCTGGCCTCATCGATCGCCAAACACATCTTAGCAACCAGTCACCTAGCTGACTCTGTCAAATCGTTGAAGATACCGTTAAGTCATCGCAACCCGAAACTGTAATGAAGCCATGCTAATCATACAACATCGGCGACTTTTATGTGCGAAGAAGGCGCTGACGCATTCAATCTCCTTGCCGTGGAATTGATTGCACTATCAGCTCGCGAAAGGTCAGAATTACGTGGTTCCTTCGTTCAGTTGTTGTTGTTGCTACGCCCAGTTTGTATAAACTCCACCGGTTTTACTTTGACAGCTGTTGAGAAAAAATCGGATTGTTGACATCTTACGATATATGTCTCTGTTATGACCACATATCAGTCAGATATTGTGTATTATGCGACAGTGCGCATGATATAATTTACTGTGATATGTAAACTGAGGTTTCAAATAACACAAACATCCAACCTGTCTGAAAAATTGTTCGCTTCACAAATTTGGCCATAGGGGCGAGTAGACAGGAATCAGAGGGAAATTGGTCTCTTTTACTAGTCTCACTTATATACCCTGTGATCACAATTTGGTACCGATTGGAAAATATGAGGCGATAGCGTCTAGCCTTTTCTAATCGTTGTACTCAGATTCATGCTTCAAACTAACTGTTTCAAAAATATATGTATTTATATATATATCAGTCATATATAGTAGTAAGCTGGTCGATATAAGGTGTACAGACGACATTTCCTTCCTTACTTCTTCTTTAGAAAATATGCAGACCATGTTAATCCGAGCAAATGATAACTGATGTGTATGATAATCACTATACACCTTCAAATCATTTTTTTTACAAAATCAAACTTGCTGCGACCTCTTCTTCGTCAGTCACTTAATACTGTTGCACACTTCACCCACCTGATTTCACAGCCTTGGTTGGCAGATCTGGCCGTGTTCTGATTGGGCGAGGATTACAATCTGTAAACATGCTGACGTAGTTCGAAACACAATAGCGAAGGTACCTAAGTTAATTCCACAGCCATATTCCAAACCATATTAATAACATAGCTGATGAGTCGACAAAATTACGATGTAATCAGATTTATGCACAGCGTAATGTCGTATATAGGTAAGTGACAATAACACAAATTTCAATTATGAGTTACAACCACTAAACCCACCGAGGTTTGCATTACAGTCTGTATCGCTGTCACGTTGTTTCTTTTTTCAAATGCTAAGAAATTTTTGTCCGCACTGGCTCAACTATTGGTACCTCATCAATAACTACATTTAAACCTGAAACAGCTTAAAAAATACCGATTTTTTGATATCGTATCGAATACCTGCAGCATTACATGAAGTACACACAATGTGATCAGCATAGTTGAAGTGCTCGGAACCATTAGCCAGATGGAAGAATAGACGAGTACTGAGATTATTCATTATTGTTTCACCGGAGGATAGAACTTTGTCGCCACTGTGAAAAAGAACTTAAACGGATTTCAGACTGATCATATTAGCACTTAAAACGTCTTGTTTGAACAGCTTATCCAGGTTTCCTTCCGTTTTCTCATAAGCCATATTAATGTAGTGCATCAAAACATTGTCAACAGCTTTATCGAGCTCAGCAAAGATGGTTTCATTGGGAGATGGTATGCCGTTTTTCAATGTATTTAAGAAATTTTCAGCTGTTTGAGTGCAATCATCAGATGACGGTCACCCAGCTCAGTCAAACAATCATACATCTATTGTGAACTAAATTGGGTGCTGTTATCGGCAATCAATACAAAAGTGACCAAATTGCTGCTGAACGGAATCCGAAGTGTAATCTTAAAATAGGTAAATGGTGAAGTCATGAATTACATTGCTCACCAACGTGAATAAGACTCAAATATGACCAAGTCGTCGTATTTATGCAGAAATGGTTCGCAATAATCTGCATGCAAGCGCTGCCAAACTTCACGCGACATCAGGCGTGGGACGCACTGGGATGGTCTGGGGGTGGTTTTTATGCACACAATTGACACAGTCACGTGCCGTTCCAGCAGTAGACATCAGTCACTAGTCCAATGTGTCAACGTCTCCACGTTTCTTATACCAGGGTGACCAAAATGTAAATCGCGCTAAATTACTGAGCGAAAATTAGGATGCGCTATCATCCTATTGATAAAACACAAAATACTGTCGACGTGCATAAAGTTCCGGAAAATTGCTTTTAAGTACAGCCAGACTTGCTTATCAGATTCTGTCGATTCACTGATAGTGGAAGGAAAATTTCCATTCTCTTCATAAAAGGTGTATTTGGGATAGTAATTAACGTACCGTGTGTATTTGAACAAACGATAATGGACGTATTAAAACTACGTTGTTTTGTGCGCACTGCTGCGTCGTGTAACCATTGCTACTGTGGATTTGATAAGCGATTACGTTGGTGGTAAACTTACTGTCAATGTCTCAAGGTTACATCTAAGGTGTCACCCACTTTCGCAGTTGTAGAGACGGATGACAACAATGAAACAGCCAGCGTTTCTCTTTGGATATGAGTATGGTCAAGCTGTTTTGGACTGATAAGTTTCGAACTACACAAACTGATTATACATCCTGTTCTAGTACAGCACATGTGCCTGAAAGACACTCGTACCTAAACACATAACGACAGCTCACGAGAAAATTGTTGTGAAATAACTTAACAAATAAAGCAATCCAACACCAACCCACATGTAGTCGTTTGTGGTAATAGTCAGAAAAATATGCTGACTTTTATGCAAAGTTAGAAATAAGACAGGAGTAATATTTGTCCATCTATCATCAAACGGCTGTTGCGGTTAGTGATTGTAAAGTAGATACCGTGCTACTGAGTACCTACTGGCGAGTAACTTATCCAGTAAAAGGTGTACCCATCGCCAGCCTATCTTGGTCTGCGGATCTAGTTTCCCTTAGGAATGCGACACCGATGCCTTAGTGGCTCATGCCCATGGTGATCAGTGCGGTACGGCGTTCCCGCTGTCCGGTCCTACGACGATTCAGCAGTTTACACTCATTCCATGTAACGACCAGCCACAAATTACGTTCACAGGTATGTCAGAATGACATGTCGGACCTCAGATCGAGTCTTTGATTCAACAGTTTGATCTGCTGGGCGGAAGGAAATAGGGTTTATTCGGAAGAATTGCTTGAAGTAAAATAATCACTTCTAAGAGAACGTGCGATTTTGCCGTCGTGTAATCAACCGCTAGTCAAACTAAGCATTTTGCTACCATTGTAAGATTGACATTTGAGCCGAATAAACTCATTCCATCCAAAAAACCAGTAAATGTACAAAATGGCGAATCCTTTACTTGGTCATTTTGTGTACTCCTGTTAGATACACAGGCTGAGTATCCACGCTGTCCACCTTATTTTTTCCAATGACCACCATCGCAACAATGAAAACAAAATATGGACTAAGGCTCACCAGACAAATGTCAAATTCCTTAAATAAGAGGGCTTGCATATAATGGACGGAAAACGTGGGGAATTAACCAATTATCCGATAGTATATTGCAGTCGGTAAAACGCCGAACGTATAATAACGGAGTAAAGTTGGTTGTTTGCCAATCGTTGTGCATACACGCACGAATTCACACATACACAAGGCAGTTAGAGCGGGAAAAGAGAGAATAAAACCGGCATAAACACATACACTGATACACACAAACAACCGTATTCATGTCGATTGGTACTCTGCTCATTTGATGTTTCTGTTCTGCTTGACCATATGCGAACTGAGGGCGTGTTTATGTGTCTCAGTGCATGAAGGGGTTGGTAGACAGACACCTGATTTGGTGTTATCGCTAACCCTACTGTCACACGTTTTGGAACGGCGTCCATTCACAAAACGGCTTCGTCACCAGGGTAGAAGAATGCAATCAATAGTTCGGATTGCGAATGCCACGGTTAAGGCGGAAAAAGGGGAGAGAGTGGGACCGATGGAAGTGGTGAGGGTGGAAGGAAAACAGAGTTGATGACTAACAAACAACCTCACAGTAAGAAACAGACAATACCGCGTGCGGTTGAACCAATCCACTAAGCCTGTAAGTCGGACGTTTACCTACCATTTAATTGCGTGCGTGGCTTCGATTTTCTATCGCTTTTGGTCGACAGGACGATTAAGGTCGGGGTGGGAGGCCAATAGGTTCATTAACATATATGTTAATGACCCCTGGCGAGCAGAATTTAGTTGAAAATGAAAATATCAGTTGGCCTGTCATTCCGCTGCGTCACACCAGCGGGCCGCACCGACCCTAACGCTCGCTCGCACCCGGTTTTTGTTTGACGAACTGTGCTGCGGTTTTCTACCGACCTGCACAGTTTTTAAATTGTTCTCTTTACAAACATGTCCATCCACCGTTCTTCGAATGGTCCTCCGCAGACCAGACCTCTTGTTGCTTTGCTCGATGGTCGTGATTGCACCGTTGAGATGCCGTTGTTGAAAGATGTGGCAACCGTGGCTTTCTGCGACGCATCCTCTACAGCAGAGATACATGGCAAAGTTCTTGAAGAGGCTGTCGGTGCTTTGATGTGGCATACGATTTCTTTAACCAGAGAAGACCTTCAGAAATTCAAATCTCTGAAGATAATCGTTCGCATTGGAAGGTGAGTGTTTTATTCGCTTCTATCATGATCGTTAGTATTTCAACTCTTCTGTACCACCTATAAAATGTTATAAATTGCTCGGATCACTGTTTGGGTGATTCAACACTAACTTTTCGAACAATCCCTGTGGTAATCGTGCGTTATTGCTTGACTGTTTTTGGGTTGCCTTTCTTTTGTCACCTGTAGTAGGTCTGATATGTGCTCAGTGCCACTTAATTATAATTAAATGATTCTCTCACTCAAGCATAGCTCATTTAATGACACATCTTATTGTTATATTCTGCCTCAAACTCAGCGGATACGATAACATTGATATAAAAGCGGCAGGTGACCTCGGAATTGCCGTCTGCAATGTGCCAGGTTTTGGAGTGGAGGAGTCCGCTGATACGACTCTCTGTCATATACTCACCCTCTACCGACGGACTTACTGGTTGATTAATAGCTTACAAAACGGAAAACGAATCAGCGGACCAGAGCAACTTAAGGAAGTTGCCAGCGGATCGGCTCGCATACGGCGCGACACTTTGGGTATTGTTGGTCTCGGTGAGTTCTTTGTTTTTGGTATGAAGATGAGTCGACAACCACACTGTGTTGTTGCCCTGCGTTAAATGTTATCGTCACTTTTGACTATTGAATTGGGCTAGGTCCGATGAGCACGGTGCCATGGATTACACGGGTTCGTGCAGAAGTTCAGTCGCAGTTCATGAGGTTTGAAACGTAGTTCTCAACGTAGTTGTGCAATGATTTACTTGCCATTTTTTAAATGTTACGTGAATTGTGGGGAACATGAATCTTAATAGTTGATAGGGTGTTGCATCTTCTGCCGCACTACTCAAACGGGTTCAACTTCGCACCTGTAAAGTCTTTGGCGGACTGCCGTGTGTGTAGCGGCGGTCCACCTGATAGCGATTGTAGGGACTGCTGCACTGTTCAAACATGTCCGACTTAACAGAAAATTCACCATCGCATGCTAATCTAGAAGTAATCCCTTACTAACATCGCCGTCTGCTAAACTTCAGGGATGCTTTTACGTTTGTGTGATACGGCTCAAACGCATGTGATGCTCGATCGATCAGCCAGGCGTTTGACTATCAGCTGTTTTGCTAGAGCGAGGGCACCAAGCTCAGGTGGTTGTAGATCTGGGTAGCATTTGCCGACCTCGGCTACGTGCAATAATAGCTTGTCATCAGTCCCCTCTTTAATGGCAAGGTACAATACTGCGGTTTATGTGCACAGGATTCGTAATTCATTTGCGTTCAGTGTATACTGTCTCTTATCAGCTTCTCCGTAGTACCTCACGTATGCGACGAGACCATTGAATAAGCAACGATATCTTCTAACATCCTCGGTGTTCTTCACCTTGTGGATTTCTCTTCGCCGGCTGAAATTTAATTATCTCTTGATGCTCGTCGGCTAAAAAATCATGACACCTGGTTCAAATGAACTCCCTGTGTCTCTAAAATTATCGACCCTATTTTAGTCACAACTGGCGACATTGTTCCGAGTTGTAGGTTTTGCTAGTCTATTTTAAAGAATGCTTTACGCAATATTTGCGGTGACCATCGAAATATCAGTCCGGTTTGCGTTTCCCCAATGCTGTTGTAGCGACCTGGAGATTACACTAGCCTGACTGAGGCCTGATGTGTAAAATAGTTCCAAAACTCAAAGTTGAATGTTGCACCTATGCTGTTAAGAAAGTTCGCATGACGTATGCTGTCCGATTTTTTGTCTGCATGCTATGTGACGGTGTAGCGCGAACTCGAACCACACACTCTTCCCGTTTCCTCGCTCGTCGGTGGTCGGTCTCTAGCCTCTCCAGCTAATTTGCGTGTCTGTGCCATTTATGGTGCTATTCGAGTCCTGTTTATTTCGCCGAATAACTATTCGATCTCTGTTCTTAACGGTCTTTTTACACTTCGCGTCTGGTAAATTCATACCTGGAAAAACGACTTTATGCGCCATGCACCAAACTGTTCTTCAGTTGCAGTCTCAGCTATCGGAAGGGCTTTTGACTCGGCGACGAGGGTATTTTCTAACTAACAATAACAACAATTATCCGGCTACCCCATCCTGTGTACTAGCGGCGTATGGCAGAATAACCATGCTTGCAATGACCAGGTTCTCCGGCTTGTTACCGGAGCACGCTGAAGTCCTCCGATCGTTGAATACTTCAGCTTCGTTTTCTCGGGTATGTTTGACATGTTAGGCCGTCGTCTATTAGGTCCTGCTTTACTCGTGTAAGTTAGACCAGACTAGACTCGTCAGTTTCGTATCCATCGCATAACCTGGGCTGGGAAAATGACAGCTTACATCAGTAGGTTGTTCTTGACTGATATCCGAGAAACGACGTGTACTTTACGTTGAGAACGTGAAGAACATGACAATAAATCGTAGTTTTTTAATTCCGCGTTCCAGACATTCCATCTTTCCTCCATTACTGCTTCCTGAACATATCAACACCTCCTGAGGAGGACAGTGAGCGGATACTCGTCGCGGGATACTACCAGGTTTCTGCTTGGACCTGGTTTGTCTGTAGTTAAGTATGCCTAGTTAACGTCAGTGGTACCCTTATTCTAAGTTTTTGTGTTCCTTTTAGCTACCGTTCATCTGGCCTACTTCATTAGTTATGCTGCACAAGTTTATTGCATTACATTAGACCGGCGTATGTACATATACTTACATATTTACGTTGGCTTGGTGTGCTGCGTTGTGTTTATGCATTACGACCGGTGAGGCGTTCCACAATCGTACCATGAGTGTGACTGTTGGTTCATCGCCTGACAGTGGCGAAAGATTACTGCAGCTATGCACATCTCACGGACTCTATATTTTGAGCACTGCTTTTCAACC
Organism: Paragonimus skrjabini miyazakii; assembly: GCA_014338405.1. NCBI lineage: Eukaryota > Metazoa > Platyhelminthes > Trematoda > Plagiorchiida > Troglotrematidae > Paragonimus > Paragonimus skrjabini miyazakii. Next base: position 35,265 of record JTDE01021755.1, on the reverse strand, counting down.
TAGGAGAAAACATTGTTACATGTAGACTTCCCTATGCTTTTCGGCTGTGGACACAACTCGACCACTTAGCAGTTAGTTACAGGTGGCGCCACTCTGTTAAGGACTGTCGTTCGTTTTGGAGCAACCGCCTAGACTTGTATCATGCTGTTATGCATGTCCGTTTTGTTTTTTACTTATCCGGAGGTCATGCACACTTAACTGGCATTCAAGCGATGAGTGTGAAGAACGCTTACCAGAAGGTGTTGGTGAACAAGTTGCCCAGTTCGAGTCAGGTGAGTGATCCTAACGAACACTGGGAGTAAATGGCAGCAGCTTTGAAAGCTTGCTGTGGAGTGGTATGTTCCGAAGTAGCTGTGTATTTGCGACGGAACTGCATTTCTGTCACGTCGATAAAACTCATGACCAAGTGTCACTCGATTCCACCTGGTTCTGAACATAATGACGATCGTCGAGAACTTAAACACAAGCTGACTAAAAGTTTGCGCAAAGACCGTGAACACCACTTGGTCGAACAGTCAAAAGAGATGGAACGAGCCTCCTGACCCATGGCTGTGTTGGTCGTTGAGTCTGTGTAGGTGTGGCCATATGTGGAAAATATGGTTCATTTGTCACCAAACCATCATGCGAACTTGACAAGTGGACTGGACATTCTGAAGAACAGTTCAGCTGACCTCAAACAGACCATGTAGACAACGGGACGCGAATGATCGGTTATTGCGTTCCAGACGGTCTCCCGTCGGAAGCAGAAGTGGCCCTGGAGCTTAAGCTGTTATAGTGTAACTGGGCTCCCGGATGGCGGGGAGAGGTTGATATCGTAACTGACGGTACTTCTGCAGACGCCTTGGAAAACTGAAGAGGTGCCTCGTGATTGGTGTTTATCGATAACAATTTCCATTTTCAAAATGAGAGCTCGAAGTCTGTGTGACAACCACAGAGGGATCAGTCTAATGTCTGTTGCATCGATGTTGCTCACTGACCTCATATTACGTCGGCTCACTTAGCCCAGGGAAGGTGGGATACGTTGTGAACAGGCTAGATTCTTTTCCGGTCGTAGATGCGTTGATCGTATTTTTTATTCTCCTTCTCCACAGAGTTTGCTTTTTTACTCACGGTTGTGTGACAATTAGGCTTCAGTGAGAACGACTGGTGTACTGCTGTCTATGATGATGATGATGATGATCACAATTTTCTTACCTTGCTAAAAGAGTACAAATGGCACTCGTGACTCTGACATAGTTGACAATAACGAATAGGGTCACTACAGAGCTCCCCCTAGAGGGCAACCAGTGTTGACTTTGAAAATGTTGCAGTGTTTCAGTTGACCGGAACCGTCGACACGAGCATGCATGGTCCAATCTAGACCTGTCACACAGCTCGCTTCTACGGCCGGTGAAAGAAGGGGGGAGGACAATTGGAGGTGGTTTGGGGAGCACGGTTTGGAAGGTTAATGACCATAGGCAAGCAGGGGAATTGGACACTGGTCAGCTGTAGTCGACCTGTAGGTGAGGATCTGGCGTATTACAGTCCCTTGACTTTCCGGTCCGGGGTTAGGGTGAGGCTGATTTTGTATTCTAGGAAAAATGATGCTAGTACTATACTGTCACTCACTCATTGTTTTAAAACTGGGGTCTTTTAAGTCAAAGGCATTGGTTGAGAACTGTCTCGTTCTGGGTATCCTGGCTACCTGTATGCAGTTGTACTTTCTTGCAGTATAAATGAATCGTGCCATTCAACGCATCCGGCATTATAGGTTGGTGAAACTGTGTTACTACTGACCGTTTCCTTACTTTTCCCTTCAACTTAGTTTCTGGATCCCACTAGTGTTGTAGCTTGCTCCGGTACCAGCGTTGCGGTATGTACCCTTATTTCTCCAGACGTACTAAGTGTGCAGGTTCTCATATTCATTAATCTGCTGCTCCGACCCAAAGTGTCAATAAATAGTTGCGCGTTTATTGTTCGCATTTTGGCACATACAGCTCGACAGACCGATATGATGAACGTAAAACACATTAAACGTCGATGTCTACTGCGCCTTGGAAACTAGAATTCAAAATAGCGGCTTAATTGTTAACGTCGCCTGCATCTCCGCTCTCCAACCGATTTTAATTGTGCACCTCAGGATAACTGGCGGTCCCTGCCACCGACTACACGGGAGTGAGCATAGCTAACTGCGGTTAAAACCATGTTGAAAGATCTCTGGTAGGAGTTGACTGTGCCATACATTTAGCCAACTTTGCCTGATCCAGATCTAGACGGTTGTCCCTCCGATGTTTCTTCCGAGTGTGTGCTTATGTTCTCACGGCGGTTACGTGGTTAGGGATGTTTTCTTTTTTATTGTACGCAAGTCTGACGACAGAATATGTCAATTCGAAACCATGAGAAAGGCGTAGTTAATGGAAGTGGGTGTGTGGATAAAAATATGACAGGTTAGCACGGGTAACTTGATAGAGGGGATTGTTGCGGCCTTTTACCTTGCGAGCGATTTTGGGTTTGTTGTGATCCATTAATTTGTTGTCGGTTGTTTATATATATATATATATATATATATATATATATATATATATAACACGATAACACAAAACGGCGGTCGTGCTACAGTAACTGAGACGAAGAGATTCGAAGGTTACATACGGTTAACAGGGGAAAGAGGTAGACATTACATCAGTACATTTAGATTCTTGGCACAAGCGCCGAGTACTCTTTCTTCGTCATTACCGACAACGTCCTTAGTCATGGAGTGCTCATTATCCTTTAAATCCTAGCCAGGCGTTTGAGGGCGTCTCATTGAGGCAAGCCCCAATGCCAGTCCCTTCGTGACCTCAACGGAAATCGTACACGGGCCATCAGGCTACTGCTCCCGGTCTAGCCCACCACGCAATGAAGTGACGGTGTGGTAAGCGGTGAGCCGACATTTGTTAGGCGTGCCTATGTCAACGAAGATCATGAGACGAGGTCTATATGTTCTGGTCGATAGAGTCTGTTCGTCCCGATAATGCATCGACACGACGTTCCCACCACAGGCCGCTAGTACTTTGGATACGCTGATGATCATAACCAGACACTGTGAACATCGTCCGCGCGAATGAGCCATGTTTCTTAGCCGTATGGCAAAGCTGCCCGTACAATGGTGTTATACTCAGCCTTGCAAGAAAGATTGAGGTCATGCCAGCACCACAGATGGTGTAAGTTGACAAACGTGATTCGAGCTTTAGCTGTGCGATTTGTAGTTTCATCGAACATTTCACCAGCCCCGACGCAGCTCCCGAGGTACATGAACTGGTTTAGCTCCAGCGACTTACTGTGAGGGATGGTAGCGGGCTCAGATTCCTTCCAGTTTCGTAATAACACCGTACATTTCGACGGTGCAGCGGCCATGCCAAACTGACAAATTGAAGTTCCAATTCACCAAGGTATGGTTCTAAACCGATTATATCAGTGCCATCTATTTACTGTAGGCCTGGACGTCTAATGGCTGGTGGTGTTTTTATGCTGTCACATTCGCAGTCTGTCGGAATACACTCTACGACCTGTTTGAATGGTAATGGAGACTGGACTACCTTGTCTTATCTCACTTGAGACGCTGACGGTCGGTGATTCGCTGTCACAAGCCCGGCCTCTAGTCTAACAATAAGTTGCTTTCAGGTTGTTGACGTGCTTCAAAAGGCCGCTTTCGCACCAACGTTAGGCTCGTTGAATGTCGATGTCTGCTGTATTTCAGAGACTAGGATCCAGGACAGTAGTCAGCATATGGGACTAACAGTATCCACATTGTGTACTCTGTGCTTGTCATACACCGAGTGATTCCACGCCTGTCGTTGGTGACTAGGCTAGAGTAGGTATAGTCCTCAACACGACGGCTGCAGTCGCAGTGGTAGATTGGTTTCTATTAAGACCAATCCTATACACAAAATCTTTAGTCCTATCATTGTATCTGTTTACGCTTCAACAGACTGTACTGGCGTCAGTGTCAAGGATGCCTTATACTGGGGTCTGACTACCCTTTTGTTGGTTCGTGGTTCTGGTGTAGACATTCTGGCCGAAGAAAGGAACATCCAGGTCGATCGCCTTGGTGGGACTGAGTATTGTTTGGGTAGCAGGTTTGAGTGGATTCACGTCACTCGGATAATGGTTAACGGCTGATGCAGCTGCGCACGTGACAGGCTATTTTTAGCCAGCACTAGTTTGTGAAGTTGTACGCATCATTGTTATGCATGGTGCTTCTTTCTCCGGATCCGATCTTGTCTCAAACAAGCCACGTATTTGTTAGATATAAGTGGTGGGGCTCCATTCAGGATTGTCATTTTTATTGAGCACATACTTGGGTTTAGATCATGCGTTAGTGCGTTGCCGTTTTGTTTTCACTTTGTTGTGCAACGAACCCACCGACAGCAACGACTGGCTGTTGAGAAACTGGCTATAATATTGATAAAGCATACGTACCAAACCAGCTTAGAAAGCAATTTTAGCAGTTCTCATCCTGAAGATCCTAATGGCTGTTGGACCCACATCTCACCTGTCAGTCATGAAACAGGTACTGTAGGATGCAGCACGGTGGCTCCCGGGTTAAGCAAGTATTGGATTTTAAAGATATCCCTGGAGTTGTTAGGAGCTAGACGGAACAATTTGTATGACATGTTTAAAAAGGGTATCGGTAGGAATGTGAAGCATAACCTGGTTATCAACCATAGGACTTGGCTAATGGAGGAAGTTAAGGAAGTGGAGACGGCTTTTGTTTCAGGGAACATTGTCAGACTCTTCAGACTTACCTGCGCTGCCGGTCCCTGGCGACCATCTGTCAGCGAAGCCATCTGCCTCGCAAATGGCACACATCCATAATAAGTTCAAAATGTTAGATCGCTGGATAGATCACGGAGAGTCAATTTCTCCGTTTGAAACCACCCACTGAACTCGAGGTTCACTACTACGTTTCGGCTGTCGAACGCGATGGGGCTGTTGGCTCAGATGATTCGTGCCGACACTTTTCAACAAAGGTGGGCAGACGTTAGTAGAAACATTGACAGTTGTTTTAATTCGTGTGGATGACGAAGAACATTCCCCTATGCTGGAGTCGCTCGATAATAGTTTCCATATTCAGGAAGGTAGTCAGAAACTTGTGAAGACCATGAGAAGATTAGGTTGACTTTCGATTTCTAACATCCATTGTACCTCGTCGACTTACTGCAGCTCGGGAGGTTGACATTATTGAAGAACAGACAGGGTTTTACCGTAGATGACATACTGGTCAAGTGTTGGTCCTTTGCCAGATTCTACGACAGCGTCGTACGTACCGCCGGTCAACAGTTGCCCTATTTCCCCACCATAGAGGCGCGTTCGATTCAATGAATCGGTCTACACTTTTAAAGTCGCTGAGACCTAGGGGTATGCTGAACAAACGTGTAAACATACCGCAGGCGTTTTTTTCTATACTCCAGCTCAGGTTAGGGTTTACGATGAACTGTATGACAGTTTTAGCACCAGGAGTGGCGTACGCCGAGGCTGTCCACCTTCACCCCTTTTGTTTAATTTTGTCGTAGACAAAATAACGAAGGACTGTTTTTGACATTCAGAAGATGCCGGTTTGGACCTTCTACCCGGTGGAAGATCAATTACCTGGTTGGGAATTTCGCGGCCATCCACACAGCTGGTTGAAAACATTGATACAACTGTGCCGCAGTTATTAGCTAACCTGTACCTTTAAACTTTACTTATAGTTTTCATGAAACTTAATTGTTTTCGTTTGTTTCGATACATTTAGACCTCGCTACTTTGTAGACTACTGTTAGTACCGCCGGCAGCCGGGGACTTAGTATCTTTCCATGACTGAAAGCTGAAAATAATGATGTTTATAATGACTGATATTGAGTATAATGACGAGAAAATGTTTGACAATTTCTATGCTGCACTTACAGTGCTAGACGGCATTTCGTGCTCTGCTGAATACTACATAATACTCTACAGACAAAGCGCAGAGTGTTTCTGCAAGACTGCTTGTATTATGTAGGTTTAATCTTAGCACGTGAAGTTATGAAAGCTGTTTGCGGGTCTATGTGGACTTAGGTAGTTACGTCAGCAGCTTCGGAGGTATAGGGAATGAAGTGGAAACTGGTGTCTCTAGGATTAGGATGGTATTCGCCGATATAAGACAGGGGCATCTCTGTAGAGGTTGAGGGTCGCGCGTATCAGCCGGCTACGGGGGCTGTGTTACTCTGCAGTCGCAAAACGTGACCGCTTAAGATAGAAAACGTAAACGTCTTTAGGTATTTGACCATCGATATCTGCGTTTGATCGCTCCATTGTGTGGCGCCAACCAGTAAGCAACGAGGAGGTCAGAAGACGAGTTGTGGTTGCCAAATCATTTCGTTTGTTCATTTTCTTACATTTGTGCAGACCTGGATGACTGGGGGCTAATCGGGTTCAGTTGCGTGAATGTTGTCGCTCGGCCGAATTACCGGTGAAGTAGGTACGTTCAATGAAGTGTTGCAGTGAAAACCACAGGGAAGCTGTTTTGGTGATAGTGCCTTACTTTCACTTATAGCTCCGTCGTTTGTTTATAAGGTGTCGGCGTCTTGATGTTGAATGTCTAGGTGTGGCATACTTGTCTAGTGGTTAGATCCTCTTGGCTAGGGCTTACTTTCCCCCATGGTTGTATTGCCGTAAGGCCTCAGTGGGAACCACTTACATACTGCTGTTTTTGTTGTTGCAGATGACAGCGTGAAAACGTCTGTTGTTAGATAGACAGTTTAATAGCGCTTCATGTGCTTATACATTTTGGGTACTTCCAACATACTGCAGTCCAACGACACTGAGCCTCAAAGTCACCTGACATACGCACACTATACGCGCCTTGTGCAACAACCGAAGGAGATTAAAGAGGCATTGTATTAGAACGCTATTAGAATCCTGAACCCAACTTTCAGCAAAATAGGAGGTATCGTTGGCGAAGGTCTCTAGTTTACACGTAAGATCTGCTTGTGGGATGCAGTTGAGTATTAATGTTGGTCAGACAAAGATATTGACTTTTGGCACATCAGCATTTCGGCTGTGACCCGTCGCGAGCAGCATATGTGTTTCTGAAAGCAAGCTTGGAGGGTCACCAAGTGGTTGATCAATTGGTGAACAAGGGGAAAATGCGATATTCTGTCTTGGTACTGCGAGATGTGATATGAGGACGGAGTCGACCGCTGGCACTATGGTCTAAGAATTACGGTAAAAACACTAGTCTTATTTCATAGTTACTAATGGGTCCATAATTGTGGTGTTAGTACGCCTCTCGGCAACCTATACCGAATAAGGAGGTTTGTTAGAACAGGTGCAACAGAATAATCCCCAGTCAGTTCTCCCCATCGAAACCCGAACGACAATGAAAACCAAGACGGCGCGTTGACCTTCGTGTATTGATATTGACTCCGGAAAATAGTGTACTGAGGAAGCACGTCAAGCTAGCGGGACGCGGAGCGAATTATGATTTGAGTTCCGGGTCGGATATTACAAGCTTGACTAAAACAAAGTAAGCAAAAGAACCGTAGTCGTGAAAAGTGTACAATTGAGTGCGACTATCAAAAATATCATTTCTTATAGTTGAATTACGGAACCCCATTCAGAGCCACTGGTCCATCGGAAAAGTAACCTACACTGCAACGGGACGAATTTCGGGCCTCACGATCAGTTGCAGACCGGTGACCTGTAGCTGTTCAGCACAAGTGCTCTTCGGATGAAGTCGGCGTCGAAAAGACGTCCGGTTATCGCTGAAAGGAAGGGTATATAATGCCTGTGTGCGTTCCATCTTGCTTTATGGTTCGGAAACGTGGCCTGTTCACAAAGAAGATATTAACAGGCTTGCTGTGTTTGACCATCGTTGTCTCCGCGAATTGGCCCATATTAAGTGGACTGATCGCGTGAGCAATGTGGCAGTTTGGCGGCGCGTATTCCGGAACGCTCGGGATGCGCGATCAGTTGGTCAGCTAATTATGTTGCACAGCTTGCGATGGTTAGGTCACGTACTCTGTATGCCATCTGATCGTTTACCTTACCGGGCATTATATGCTGAGGCCACCAACAATTGGGTCAAACCACGTGGTGGTCAGGCAACAACGTGGTCACAAAATATGATGACCTTGACTGCTCCATTGAGCAAAGTGGGTAGGTGTCGCCTGCCTGGATGAGGTCAACGTGATCACTCAAACCGCTGGTTAGAGACGCTATCCGAGATGGCGATGTGTCGCAGTCAATGGCGTACCTGTATCTATTCTATTTCCGCTTCTTCCTCTTAGTCTTTTCTCAATAATTTTCACCTTTCTTAGTAACGTTTTCTTCTAGGATATTCCACGTCACTGTTGAGGTGAGCGGCGGCCCGAGCCACAGTATCTTTTAGTCAGGCTCATGGCTGTTATGATGATGATGAGTGGCCAAATTAGTGCATACACCCTATGAATGGGTTCTAGCCATTCAAGTTGTACCCTTCGTACCCGTTGGGGCCGATGATCACTAGGATGATTCTTACACCTTCCTCGGAATTTGACCATGGTTAATGGGGACTGGAGATGTTTGGATGCAATACGACAGCACACCAGACGAACGGCATGCTGTCGGAGAGCCCATGTGCTCCCGTTGAAAAATCTGAAACCATTTTGTGGCGGAATCCATGCGACATGTGATATTACCGTAAAGGAACTTGTGTGGTGCTTCATGGCACACCTCACTGCTATCCGTGAATCCGTCGCGCTCGGGTATTATTAGTATTCATTGTCTGCGGGCGTTTTTTTGCCGAGATGAGCTCGCTTATTTCTTAGTTTGCCCTCACGTGGAAAGCCGTTTCCATTCTGATAACGCGCCTGGATGCACTGAGCGGACCAATCCGGTCACGCAGATGTATATTTTCTGCCAAACACATCGACACCAGTAAACGTGACGACCTTTCCTCCACTGACTATAGGTCACGGTCATACCATAACACCTGTTTTTCGGACCCGTGTCGGGGGCCCGATAGAATCACTTTCTTTCCAGCCCTGAATGATGCCATGGGCTGCATACCATCCAAAGAGCACAAACAATCCCCTGTATGATAGTCGTCCAGCAGCCTTGGTCATTCGTCTTCAGCCTATCTCAACCGATGAAATCCCGGTATATTCTTCGCTGACATGGTGTCCAGACCTGTTCACTGAATTGTTCCAGAGAGTTGTGCTAACTGGAGGTCCCGTCAGTCCTTACCCTGTCAAATAGGCCAGCATGTGAACGTCTCAACCCCTATAATTATGAAGTTTGTTTCAGATTGTTATCATGACTGTTTGGTAGAGTTGTCAATGGCTGGCTTTGCTTCCAAGCTTTTCAACAAAATCCAGATTGGCATAAACCAGGGTGAGTACGATTTCAAACGATCCCTGTCAAGCTCGAAGAAACAATTTAGATTCAAACTGCACGAAACAAAATACTGTACTGCCTGAGCCGCTGAACTGTGTAACGAGTCTTGATTTGTCCTGCATTGCCACCAACCAAGACGATATGAGCGATATAGTCAAAGTCTACTGTACTTCTTTTCGGGGAAGTCTGAGATCACCGTCAATGAGACCACTCACAGTTCCATGCAAAACACCAGCAATTGCAAAATTCAAGAGAAACGAAAATGTGGGATGGCCTTGCCGCAATCTGGTAGACAGCGAATGGCGACTGCAGTCTATTACAAGCACTACCCATATCTGTCGTTCTGTTCCTCAGCAAGCAACCTCAAAGAACATCTCTATGGACGAAACCGAAGAATGCTCTAATATTCAAGAACGTAAACCATGTTAGTCATTGATATGCGGGGCAACTGATGGTAGGTAATAGTTTGATCCATGACCCGTACGAAACTCGGCTTGCTCTCTGCGACACTGCTATCCAAGGTTTCGGATTACCTGCCGAGCAGAACAGACACCAACAGTTCAGATGCAAATACAGTCACACTGAGTCCGCGATGGTTGGTGTACAGGTTGCTGATAATTGAAAAGGTGACTCATCCAACACTTATAGAATGTGCTCTTCTATAATTGACCGTGGATATTCAAAGAACGCAAATTAGCAAACTGCCGTGCTACCAAGTCGTACATATCATTTGTCAAGAGCTAGCTAATGAGAGTAGTGGTACTACATTGTATACGTCTGCTGAAATGGTGATCACGGCATTCGATAAACTTCTGGCTCACTTGGCACGGTGACATTATGGAATTGTTCAGTGCAGAAAGTCGTACCCGAAAAGTGGACCAACATACCCGACGTAACCTATGACCAGATATTGAGCAGTCAATGTGTAATGGTTAATTATCATTGTCATTTAACGAATGACTTGACTACTCACACTGTTCATGTTCTCCGAAACGGAATAAATGTTTGGATGGGACTGTTGGCCATCGCTGGCGGGCATAAATGGAATCGATTTTAGGAGTTATATTGTTTTTTTCTCCTATCTCGGTTGCACGCTTGTTCCGCCAGGTTTCGCAGTCCGTTCTAGGGTCTTCTGAGGAATAGTACTTCAGGGTGAAACGCGCTGCCCGTTGTTAGCATGTATTAAGTCGCTTGCATGTCTTAATTGAATTCTGCTGAATCCCTATGTTTCAAAATGCAGTGAGTCGACCTGGAACCGTTTGGGCTAGTTGTATGAAGACCTTCCTTTTGACGTACCTACTCGGGGCAGTTGATGGCATCCAGCTAGTGATCTGGGTTTTTTTATTTGTCCAATGCGGCTGGTCATTCCTCTTTTTCCCATCTGACCGTTTGAGCATCTTACACTTCAACGTTGACTCTGGTGCATACGAAATCTACCAGACTCTGGGCAGTCCGATTAGTACAGGCGCTAAACTTGCACTCAGTCTTACCGTTTGTAGGTGATCACTGTATGATTATTTCAGGCCTTCGCCGTTGATGAATAGGGACGCCAGTTAGTAGACGTTTTGAATGCTGAATGTTCCCACTGGCGAGAAATGGTCGATGCTCTCTGTATAACCTCAGGCGTTTGTCTCAGCTATTCAAGTGAAACCTGTCGATATCACACTGGGCCTTTATTCGGCCCCATCGGGGACACGAACAGCGAAGGAATTTGAGTTCCTTTGAAATCAAATTATTAGTCCCGGCTGCTCGACGAAAAACCCCGAAAACGCTGATAGAGGTTATATTTGTTTGCCTGGACAATTTGTTTAAGTGCGCCTTTCATCGCATTGTTGTTTTTTACTACACACAGCTGATTGTCAATTGCTGTTCAGTATAGCTGTGTTGCTCTGTTTAGCAACAACACTCGCTTGATTAAATATCCATACTTCACGGCCCCCTAAGAAACGCGGATTAAACTGCGTCAGAAGTAGATGGGAATTCAATCGGAGCGCAGTGCTATTCTTAAATATGATTCTGCCCAAGGTAACATTAATCAGTTGCGACCCAGGTATGACTTAAACGTTCATGTTGCGCTATGTATACATTCGAAAATACTAGTTTAAATGTCTTGTGGCGTTAAAGGAATCAGCAGTAAGTGGTTACATGTTGGTTGGTAAGATCGCTCAGGTGCGACTAAAATTCACGTCGTAGCCTTCATGTGAAACAGTACAGCAGACAAGAAGATTCATAATAGCATTAGGAACAGCATCTATGGCTGCATGCACACTATCAGGGGCTTGCAGAAGACATTCATAAATATGCTGCCTAACGGATTAACTTTTGTTAATGATTTAGAAAGATGAATTGTTCTCTGTTCATAGTTTGGGTGTGTTGGGTATCCGCTGAATGCAATTTATAAGGAGTTAGCTACTATATTACGGTTGACGCGTGACTGCGATATTGTTGAATTGGCCGGAGGTTTGAACGCAACGATAGAACGATGTGGTATGGTAATTACGTCGTAAATCTGGATTGACCTCAATTCTCTCAGATAATGGTGAGCGATCACTACAGATCTGCTTTGCGTGCCGGTCGTTTTTGACCATCACTGGCTTCAGACATAATGCGATTTAGTGTAAGACTTGGCGTCCTTTCTCTGCTGATCAGAGTCGGTCCTATGGTGCCAAGTCTATCTGCAGATGGACTATGTAACTGTTAGTTAACAATGACGTGATTCTATTCAAAATCACAGATTCTACTGCAACACACGCGTGAGCTAGGACCATACTGTCGTTCTCTGTCAACTCACTCTTCAGTTTACCGGACAGTATTCTCACTGATGACAGTGAATGGCAGCCGAAACGTACGTAGCAGGAAGTGGGACAAGCTTATGTGGTGAGCTCAGATTGTAGGTTGTCATCTTATCCTTCCAAATCCTACCTTCTTCATTCATTCTGAGGGAACGGATGCTGTTACTTGTACAATGACTCTAGGGTATTGTAATAGTATGATCTTGGAGGAGTCTGGTTTGTTGGACACCGGTCGATAATTCGCGGCCGGCATTTCATCTAACGATTCGGGGGAGGGATGTTAGAAAGGATCTTAATCGCAGCCTGATTACAAATCGGAGAGGTTGGCTCGCTGTAAAAGCTAATTAAATAAAAGCTGCTTCCGTATGTTTCAGGCTGGGAGTTCACTTATCAGTGAAATTCATAAAATGGTTGACTGCACGCTTTTTCCTGAGAAAGTGAGCTGTTTGGGCAGCACTTTTCGAGTAGCGGTTCAACTGTCCTGTTGCCTCCACCTCGATGCTTCTGCATACTCCTAAAGTCTGTCGGCTTAGAACTACTTGCGCTGTAATTCACTCCTGCATCAAAGCACTGAAACATTTTGAAAGCTACTGCTCCGGATGATCTCGTGCCGCCACTTAGCAAAGGTCATAGTGGGCTGTAATCAACAATTTGAGCTATCTATTCTGGCCGATCTGGACCACTGAAAACGTTTCTCTTGGTTGAAGTGAGTTGGTTATTATTCCCATATTTAAGGGAGGAGCTAGGGTCATCAGTGTTTACCGCAGAGTATTTCCCATCTGCTTAAGCGTCAACATCATCCATATTTTGTCAACCCATTGCAGCTCAAGTGTGTGGATTGTACTCTTATTGTTTATCAAGTTATGGAACAAAGTCACATGCCGTCAGGCAACAACCACTGCTTTTGTATTGGAATTCGGTGGATTCACTTTTCAAATGGTTTAGGCACTGATTTATTTCGGCCAAATATGTTAGTACGTTGCTGATGTTCATCATCCTACATACATTCGCCCAAGCTAGGGTATACGGTTAGTTGCCAACGACGTTCCACATCAAAAATAGTGTCCGTCAGAGTTGCTCGCGTGGTTCAGTTTTATCACAGACATAGTATTAGTGGACGGTCTACGGCAATATCAGTGCTAACGTATTGGTATCCCATTCGATGGAAAAATGGTGAACCTAGGCTTTTGCCTGCAAGATACAATTGTTTGGCAGGTTCCCGAGCTGTTTTTCTTCGCGGCTGATAGATTTGGCCACTAAAGGTCGTGAATGTTGGGCTGTTAAAATCAGTAAGCATAGGTGTTTGCTTTCAGTCGCATGTATTGGAGGTGCTTGTTGGTTAGCAATAAGAAGAGTAGGAGACGAGTTTTTGGACGCGATGCTAGAACAAGTACTCTTATTCAGCCTCTAAAAATTCATAAATTAAAATGATGAGACTTTCTGTTGAGAATATCACATTGTGCACTTTGCGAATTCATCGATTTACTGGTGTGGGTTGGTAAGCTATCGGATTACTAAGGAAGATTGATTGTGGCCGCTGGCGAGTTTGGAACTGCAAGTCGCGTTCGTCTCCTGGGCCGAGGTTTTCGTAACCCACTTGGCTTCTGACTAAAAACATTAGAGAAAATGACGGTCAAGCTCGTTTAGTATTGCTGCTATTGGACTGACTTGTCTGTCGAATGCTGACGGTTGCTGAAGCAGGACAGTGAAAGCCGTACGTTAGCTGTCTTGTAGGGGCCATTTTTAATCTCAAGCGGTTGCTTATTTGTAAGACCTATACTGCTACCTTGGCAAGGTGGTCGGGCTTTTGTACTGTTTTGATCCGGCGGGCTATGCTGACTAGGACTCCGGTCCTTCCAGGTGCAACCTTGTCAGACAGGCCAAAGGGGAGCAGTCAGACGAAAAGCAGTTCCATTCATAGGATTGTATGTCCCACTGCTGACCGCGTAGGAGTGCTTAGGTAGTGA
>JTDE01021755.1:0-21049 GCA_014338405.1 Paragonimus skrjabini miyazakii | reverse complement strand
GCCTGGATGAGGTCAACGTGATCACTCAAACCGCTGGTTAGAGACGCTATCCGAGATGGCGATGTGTCGCAGTCAATGGCGTACCTGTATCCATTATATTTCCGCTTCTTCCTCTTAGTCTTTTCTCAATAATTTTCACCCTTCTTAGTAACGTTTTCTTCTAGGATATTCCACGTCACTGTTGAGGTGAGCGGCGGCCCGAGCCACAGTATCTTTTAGTCAGGCTCATGGCTGTTTCGATGATGATGATGATGGTGTAAGATGTGCACACGTTGACGTTGATTGTTCAGTTTATGCGTGGCATTTGGATTGATATAAACAAGTTATAGCAGATTTCTCACTCAGATATCACGGACACTGTTCAACCATAGATGTTCAAAATAATTTGAGCTCTCAAGTAAGGAGACGTGTTGAATCAGCGGGACACGCTTCAACAACATTTGTTTCTTTTTTTTTGGTGCCAGGTCGTTGCCTGGACACCACTGCTGTTTCCAGCTTACATCGGGTTACACGTACTCCGGGTTTTCTACTCTTGTTTTTGAATGAAACGGACTCAGAGTACATAAGCTGTTTTCTGGATAGGCCCACGTCGTTTTGTTACTGCAGATGGCTCGGGTCGGGCAACTATTCTAGCCTCTGGGGTACGGCTGCCAGGCTCTCTATCAGCATTTATTTCAGGGAAATGAAGTAATTCATTAGTCCTGATACGCCGCCATCAAGTTTAAGGGTGGACGAAAGTTGTCCTCAATTGAACTCATGTCGCGCAATTTTGGGAACCGAAGCATTTGCTATACTGACAGGCGGTTAGCACGAACATGTTCAAAATATTTTGCGGTGCTTGTGCGTCGTTGCGGATGAAAGCGATGCCGTTAGCCTAACTTGGCTCACGAACTTTATCTCTTGAGAGATGTTGTCTCACTTTTATTTCCAACTCGGTTATATACTCACGGTTTGTCTGTAACTTGATTATTTGTATTTTCGCACGGGGGTTTCGGAAAGTAAATCTCATTTCTTTTTTTGGACTAGACTGAGGCTTGTTTTCAGCATAATGTTTATTTATAAATTGAGCGGTAGTGTCAACTGCTACTACATTGATTACACCTTTAATGTATCTTCATAAGATATCTAGTGGTATCGGGAAAATCGTGCTCTGATTTGAGTTGCAGCTCGTTCATAGTGATTTATTCGTTAGACTAATGCGCTTATTTCCTAGCCGCCTTCTCCATGTAGACTGTCAGCCTGTGTTTGCAATCTGCACACTCATTGAGCCGACCATTCCGGTTAACACAGTACGATTCCTTTTTCTCATCAAACTTGGGAGTTTTGTAGTTGTCAGTCTATGAAAAATATACAGGCACTCTCAATTTAGAGTGGTTTTTCTTGATCTTTTGGAGCAGCTAGTTATATTCACAACCTACACACTTGTTACGCTTGGTGTTTTATTAGCAGATTACACGCTTGTAAGCAGTGTCCTTTTCGTTGCAACTTGTTTTCGTCCGATTCTGTTTAGTTTCCCGGAGACTGTATGACACGCGAATAAAATAGGTTATCTATTGTAAATCCACGTCCGATTCAATATGTCACAATGTTTAAACCGAGTACATGATCAGAGAACTCAGCTTAGATGTAATCGCATTCAACGCATGCATCACCCAGTATCTCATACGGCAACAAGCATGTTGTCTTCATATTGAAATGCACACAGTGTTCGCTGTTCAGTATGTTGAGTCACATATAGACTTTTTAAACTGCTCAAACCTAGACAAGTTTTCAAAGAGCGAATTTTAGTCATGTTGAACTATCTGAAATATAGCTACCTGTTTTCTATATCCAGCGCTTCATTGCATTTTATAGGCCGTGTTGGAACTGCCGTAGCCTTACGTGCGCAAGCTTTTGGCTTTCACATTACCTTCTACGATCCATATCTGCCCGACGGCATCGAACGCTCACTTGGAATCGAACGGGTATACAGTCTACAAGATCTGTTGTTTCAAAGCGATTGTGTTACTCTGCATTGCTCACTCAATGAACAGAATCGACACATGATAAACGAACACACGATCAAGTTGATGCGGCCAGGTTAGTTTGTCATTCGCTGTGGTACTTCCTTTTATGTCATACATGGATACAATTGTTGTATTTTCGCTACTTTCCGCGTTGTTATGTCAATCATAGCTTAATCTAAACTACTGATTACTGCTCTTTTCGATCCCGTGAATTCAGGGAAAGTTCTCACGGTAGTTTTCTCCATAATATGCTCAATTGCAGTGACACCAGCTTTCAGGTTTTAGGTTCTAGTTCTCTGTCTATCCCTCCGAACATCCTACTCTTGGCCTAAGCGACCACAAATCATTTGGAGAGTCATATGAAGTGTAATTTTGGTACTCAACTTGATTGCCTAATGATTTAACATTGAATTACCAGGTGCAGATCATTACATCCTATCAGTTTCAACCGATTCCGTTGGTTGTTCGTCCCGGAGTGTCCGGTTATGTCCATTATTGAGCAGCACTTCGACAGCCTGATACTTGCCTTCATTTTCACATGAATTGACAAACTGGTATAACCCTTTCCCCTCCGCTCATTCTATGTTTGCGTACTGCTTCTGGTCATCAGCGCACGGATTCCTCGAGTTCCTCTTCGTAAAGATAAAATTAACTTTCTTCACTGGTGTTTGTCGTGGCATTGTGGGAATAATCTTCAGGCTGTATCGAAAACCAAAAAACTCCGAAAACGTTATTTATTGCTGTCCGGCTGAAATTTGTGGCCGATCCATGGGCGTCGTCAAGAGGTGATACAACCGCCTCTGTTCTCTACTGTTCTGTCTGTTTTCCTTGTCATTCGATTACTGATGTGCTGGCCGTTTGCTTATTCCCTATTTCGTCTGTTTAATGAACAGTGCACATACACGTTAATATACCAGCCTTCTTTTTGCACTTTCAACCAACATGGATTTTCTTAGGCGCGTTTCTGATCAACACAGCCCGCGGTGGTCTCATCGACGAGGTGGCCCTGGCTGCTGCCCTCAAGGAAGGGCGTATTCGTGCGGCAGCCTTGGATGTGACTGAGAACGAGCCGTTCGTTTGGAACAATAGTAAGCGTTACGAGCAGCTCAGATTGTGTAGGATCCATTTTTGTTTTTCTTAACTTTGTTTACACTACTGATTGATATGAAGAGCCAGATACTTGATCTCTGGTGTACCTAACTCATTCAGAATGTAGCTGCTGTTTCCGGGCTATGCTGCTCTCCACTTCACCTTTTACGTATAACATGCTATGGCCTTACCACCACAGCCAATGGAAAATTAAAGCGGAATTGGTAAGCAACATATTTCTTTTACTATTCAACCACACTTTGGGCTTCAGTCAGAGATTGAATGTGGTCTTAAAGATCCGAGTTTGACTTGAAACTCTCCACTTATCTAATTAGCTTCGTACTGTAATCGCGTACTTACTGTTTACGGTCTAATGGTTGTTGTGCGTATAGCACACGGCGCGGTCAGTATTAATTTAACGCGTCCGGTCCACCGGAATCCATCTCAGTGCGGCTGGCGCGCGTACAGGTATGCCTAGCAAAAAGTCAGAGAACCTTAAAGGTGTTTGTGCTGTTAACACAGCACTTAGAGGACTGATGTCCTGCTGGTGTCTCAGGGTTGCTGAAAAATGCTATTTGTCTGTTGAACTTCCGTTAGTGGTCTCATCTGGTAATCCATTAGAGTTGGCAGAACTCAGGCATGTTGAATTATCGATAATTTCTCACACACCGTCCATGATGATGTGCACAGGCGCAGATCTGCGAATTCCTGAGCGTAGGCTGTCGTTAATGTACGGTGCCGCTTTTTTTGCGTCACTAATTAAGGTGATATCATTAGCGTACTTTGGTTCTTGAAGTTCATTCGCGAAACGGTTTTTTTAGCGGTGTTGATTGCTCTCCGGGACACTTGTCAGGATTTCCGTACTAAAGTTGAGTAGTCAAGTCATTCGTTAAATGACAATGATAATTAACCATTACACATTGACTGCTCAATATCTGGTCATAGGTTACGTCGGGTATGTTGGTCCACTTTTCGGGTACGACTTTCTGCACTGAACAATTCCATAATGTCACCGTGCCAAGTGAGCCAGAAGTTTATCGAATGCCGTGATCACCATTTCAGCAGACGTATACAATGTAGTACCACTACTCTCATTAGCTAGCTCTTGACAAATGATATGTACGACTTGGTAGCACGGCAGTTTGCTAATTTGCGTTCTTTGAATATCCACGGTCAATTATAGAAGAGCACATTCTATAAGTGTTGGATGAGTCACCTTTTCAATTATCAGCAACCTGTACACCAACCATCGCGGACTCAGTGTGACTGTATTTGCATCTGAACTGTTGGTGTCTGTTCTGCTCGGCAGGTAATCCGAAACCTTGGATAGCAGTGTCGCAGAGAGCAAGCCGAGTTTCGTACGGGTCATGGATCAAACTATTACCTACCATCAGTTGCCCCGCATATCAATGACTAACATGGTTTACGTTCTTGAATATTAGAGCATTCTTCGGTTTCGTCCATAGAGATGTTCTTTGAGGTTGCTTGCTGAGGAACAGAACGACAGATATGGGTAGTGCTTGTAATAGACTGCAGTCGCCATTCGCTGTCTACCAGATTGCGGCAAGGCCATCCCACATTTTCGTTTCTCTTGAATTTTGCAATTGCTGGTGTTTTGCATGGAACTGTGAGTGGTCTCATTGACGGTGATCTCAGACTTCCCCGAAAAGAAGTACAGTAGACTTTGACTATATCGCTCATATCGTCTTGGTTGGTGGCAATGCAGGACAAATCAAGACTCGTTACACAGTTCAGCGGCTCAGGCAGTACAGTATTTTGTTTCGTGCAGTTTGAATCTAAATTGTTTCTTCGAGCTTGACAGGGATCGTTTGAAATCGTACTCACCCTGGTTTATGCCAATCTGGATTTAGTCCGACTACCGGTTTACCACAAGAGATACATCCTAGCTGCTGGTAGTGCTATCGAAGAGATATCTGGCTGTTTGAATCCCGGCCTGATGCATGTTTAGGGTCCGTATGACACCCGCTTCAGATTGATAAACGGCGCGTGCCATTGGACTGTGTACATGATGCGACTCAACGGTCACAAGACCTGGACATTCTCTCCTATTAGGTAGTTTCGGTTATGATGGCTGGTGCACATCTTGCACCTCTATGTTGTGCCTTGTTCATGCTCCCAGTGTATGTCTAGTAAAATCGCACAACCACCAGGCTGCGACTTGAAATGACGACTTTCACGCTTCCGTCGTTGGATGTTCTCCTCCACTTTGATTATTGTCGCAGTGGACCTTATTATTGAGAAGCTTTTTGACAGCAGGGACTTACCGCACTTCGAAACTTGCATGTCTCTAAGTAGCCGCTGATTCCTCTCAGTATTTCTAACTGTTTGCTCGTCCATCATCTACAAACATCCCTGAGCTAGTTTGACCATGAGATCGTCAGCTTTGTGTGACTGCTTAAGTGTGGACTGTCAAACCTCAAGAAGAACAGTAATCTACTTTGTCGTGATCAGTTTCAATTTTTTGAAATCTCAAGTTTATGCTGTGTGAACGCAATATGTTTAGATATTTCCTATCCGGGGCTCATTTTTCAGTCAGTCCTGTTTGTCTTTCTCTTTTTGCGTGTTTGTGGTTAAGAAACGTTATCATTAAAGTTAACTGCCAATTGCTTGCAAGATTGTTCTGAAATTCGAAATTCTTAGTCGGTTTTATGAGTATTTTAGCTTAATGTTTAACGTTCCTTGCTGTGCAAATCCTCATAGATGTACGATTGTCATGTTACACCACAAGATGTCCGTTACCAAGTGACACGCATAGAGGGTCAAATATTGGTTAATGGTACTGTTAAGTTGCTGAAACCTGGATTTCGGGTTCGAACCTGAAGTCTTGGACCAGATGAAGAGGCCTTCGTTATCGCTGAAGTTGACTTATGTCACAAACTGTAATCGATTTATTGGTTCCATGAGCCGGAACTGTTGGTTTACTAATCATGGATACTGGTAGTCAACTATATTAAGTTTCATCACAATACAAAACGCAGTAGTGAACAAGAACGGAATGTTTATTGGTCAGTGCGTGTAATAGATTTCTTGTTCGCAGTGCTTGATCTTCTGAGAACCATTGGTTAATTTGTCAGCCCGTACGACATTAGTCTGTTTATCTGGGTACTTTTTTAAGGGAGGTAAAATGACATTTTCGCTTCTGCTAGAAACAGTTGCAATTGCTTGATGTTCATCCAGTTAGGTTTGTGATACCCGAAACTGACGGTACACTATAACTGTGACAAAATGAGGACCGGTGATTGACTTATCCGCTATCCGAGACGTTCACATAACTTTTTGTGCCTGTTACACCCAGTGTACATCGTGACACTTCATACGGTTTCTCGTAACATGCTTGAACTAACCTTTTCTTACTCGGTTAGCTCACCTGATTTATTATTCCAGGCACCGATTCTGAACTTAAATTTCTAGTACCCCGAAGGCGCTCCCCCTTTATGGAATCTGCGAGTTGTGCACTAGTTGAGATAATTTTGAGAAGTGTACCTGATGTGTTTATCACATTCCTACTGGTTTGCTTGTGTACTCAGGTATATGTTTTTCTGGTTGTTTCGTTTTTCCTTAATTACTAACTGTGTTTCCCAATTGTTTGATACTATTCTCACTCCCGACCGTATCATCTGGGTTTACTTTTTTGTAGGTCCACTCAAAGATGCGCCCAATCTGATTGTGACACCTCACATGGCCTTCTACAGTGAATCAAGTATGCGGGAAATGCGTGAGGCGGCTGCCAATGAAATTAGACGTGCTATTCTAAGTAGGATCCCCGATTGCTTGCGAAATTGTGTGAACAAAGAATTTCTCTCCGGTGGAAGTGGTTCCCTTGCTAGTTCTCATGGTGTTACTGGTAATCCACTGGCAAATAACCTAGGAAACAACGTTCTCGCGAACAGCAATCATCTATCCCTAGCTGCGGGTCTACCGGGAGTGAACGTACTCAATAGTAGCGTGGCTTCCGGACTGTCAAATGCCGCTCGAGGGCTGCACCCAGCTGCTGCCGCCGCCTTCGGGCTGTCGGCTGGTCTATTTTCTGGTGGTGCTGGCAGTGCTGGTCTCGGGCTTGGTGGTACCAGTTTACCGTTTCCTGCTAACTTGATCGGTGGCGCCGGGTCAGCTTTGTCTGCGGGCGGTGTTAGCAGCACAGGTGGTATTTTGACCAACAGCGGTGGTCTTAATTCCCTTAGTGGTCTTCCACCTCCACCGCCCTCCGCCGCAACTGCTGCTGCGGTTGCTCACTTGGCAGGGTTACCTCCTGTTTCGGCATATGCCAACTTCTTCCCCGCTGGTCTGGCGGCTGGTCTCGGTCTGCCTCCTCATCCACCACTTTCGGGCACTCCCGGGTCCACAGGCGGAGGGAGCGGTAATACAGGAGCCGGATCTGGTATTGCTACAACTGGAGGCATTTCTACGAATTCCTCTTCAGGAAATAACAACAATGCCATTACTAGCTGGAGCAGTAGTGCAGGCCAACCAGTCAGTTCGCCAGCGTCCGTTCCAAGTGGCCTTCCTGGTGGTATGTCATGTACCAGTTTGGACAATTTGAATGCTAGCCTCGCTGCAGCTGCAAGCCTTGTTGCGTCCGGTTTGAACCCGAGGTTAGTGTTAGAGAGATTAGTTGAGCTAAATGTTATGCGCTGTTGATACGGGTGATTTATTCTTTGCATGCAGAATAGTCTAACCTGTCTAGTGTTTGGACACTTATATATAACGTCTTGTTTCGCGTACTTTATCAACTGCCTAAGTCATCCAGTGCTAGTTCCATTTGTCTATTATTTGTTTATGTAATGCATACTTCGCTGACATTTGATCATATTTCTTTTCTCAAATTACAGTCACTTTCCTGGAGTCGGTGCACTTGGTCTGACAAAGAGTGAGTAGGCGTTACATTCCGATCTACCGCGCGAATTCTGGAGCTTTATTGCCGATATGTTCTGTACCACTGTAATATCAGGGCGTTCAGAAACTCCGTCCGTTCGATGGTCTAAAATCGTTCGTCCTTCTACTTCATGCCTTTTCTTCGTCTTCGTTTCCTCTCGCCCCAATCCGAGAATCCCATCACGGTCATCTGTTGTTTATTCACACATTGACCTTCGTCATTGCCCTACACTCTACAAATGGACCGTTGTACTGTTTCCGGTTTGTGTTCCGTATGCTCCTCAGGCATACTGCCGCACGATATCGCAGTAATTTGTTTGAACGGACGTTTGTTGGCGACAATTTTCAAATCTCTTGTCCTCTGCAGTCTTATTTTGAAATTGTTGGGTATCGTGTGACATGTTTTCCAGTCTGCCATATTCTGCTCTGGTTCAACTATTTGACCAAATTACATAAGCGAACGATTTGTACATAGTCAACTTTTCCCTTTTATATTATTTGATGCTACTACTAGGCCTTTCTTCTTACGGCTTTTGTTTCTGTTTCGCGCGATTTGTGTTAGAACATAGCGAATGCATTTACCAGCCCATTCGCGCTCATTCCCCAACTGCCTACTGTTCTATTTGTATCATATACATCTTCAATTGTACGTGTTTTGTGCGTTTGAGGTCGTTCTTTTGCACAGCCTTGTGTAACCGAAACTAAGATTACTGTCATTAGGACTCAGCGGAACAATGCAGCGCATGGATTAAGTGGAGTTTGACGCTGCTTAATCTTTGCGCACACAACTGCTTATACCGGATAGACTAACCTATGATTTTCCAGTTTGGTGGCTAGAAGAAGACTGGAGCTTCCATCCAGTCAACTCACCGTTTTGGGCGTTGATTGAGACCAGTATGTTTCTGGGCTTCCTGATTGATACTAGACCACGTATGGCCCGTTTTAACTAGGCGTCAGTACCAAACACTTTCCCATCACTTGATAGCTTGTATCCAACAGCCATGCACAACTGATGTTCCCAGCTTTTGTGTTGTAAGATGATCGTGATGTTGATCAAACCCGGGTGGTATGAGTAATCGTGATATTTGGGGATCAAACTCACAGACTTGACTAGTAGCCGAGCTTCGTTGTCATCGTGGGCTACTGCGAGTGCTTACTTTAGTATAATACCAGTTATGTTGATAGTTAAAATTGACACCAATTAGAACTATTGATAGAGGTTGCTTCACTTTTTATTTGACCGAACGTTCATCAACTTTTACTCAGTGGTTTGTTAGGGTTCTTATTATTCGATCGTCTTTTTACGGCCGTAACGTGAAGTACGTACGCGGTTAAATATTTTTGGTACCTATTAACCCCCATCACACCTTGTTTCTCCCCCCTCTATGCTCTTCTGGGCTGATTGACTCTCATTTTTATCATCTATACCTCTGGTAGGTTGGTTGACTGAATACCGATGATTCTACTCCTGTTGAAAGCTGGTTCCGTTTTTAGAGGTTTTGAAGGTTGTCAACTTTGAACCCAACGATGGTTTGCGGGTTTTGGACTGTGTGCTCTAGGTATGATACGTAATCATCAACCCTAACCAGGTCACTCGTCATGACCCCTATATAGTGAGTTTACGGTCGCGAGTTCGATCCAAATGCTGGGGTCTCATTGCAACTATCCTCTCAAATATGGATATGTGCTACTGATGAACACCAATATAGGAGCGATATTCAAGGTTAACGCTTTTCCCCGAGGTGGACCAGCTAAGAAATTCGCCCGAATGCGATGCTGCGGCCAGTTGTGGGCGATTGTCACGTTGTAGTCGACTGTTAAATGTTCCGTCGGGAATTGTATGCAACCAAATGCACACTGCACGTTAGACCGTTGGATACATGATCATCTGCATATCCTAGAAATCAACATGTTTAGGAGGAGGGGTGGGTCTGTTCAGCGTGCTACTCACTAGGGGGCCTCGTAGATCAGTGAGTACTCACTATGTGACAGCTTTGCTCCGATGCTACGCGAAAGGGCGGTTTGGTTGGCTTACTGTTTTCCAGGGCAAGCCAGTTCATTATTTTTTTGGATACTGAAATACGTCAGCGGTTATCCAGCAGGATATCAGGAATATTTGTCGTATAAAGTATGAGATATTCTCCAGAGAATCAATCCAGAAGGCCTGTCACATTTGTTTCGACTTACTCTTTACTCACTGCCTACTCCCACTTTTTGTGAGTAGTATGCTTTATGACATAATGGTGCCCATGCGAAGATCGCTTTGGTCGCCATCTTGAATTTGGACGTTTTCTGCTTATACTCGACCACTGACGGTCGAGAACTCCCTCGGGACGTACCATTTCGAACGTATGTGACATCTCATGGATTCCATATGTCTACTCTTATGTATTTGCTGATATCCATGTATTTTCTATTATAGAAACATTACCGAGCTGTTTGCGGTCGTTATCAGTTTGAATTGACCTCGGAGTGTTAAGTTCTAGTGGTACCCAGCTGACCTCTGAAGGGAAACGCAGAGCCGATTCTACAAATTTGTTCGAAATCATGTCCCAATAAATAGATCTCTACCCGCCGGAACTCTCAATATTCAACAGCCGGCACTGCATCTGCAAATTCCCTTGTGGGACAGCTGCACCGAGAAAGAGTGTTGGAGGTAGAGCTGGCGATACTTCGAATACAAGAAGTGGAAAAACGAATAGAACTTGAAAGAATGATACAACAGCGAACGACACTCGACAAAGGTGAATACGAAGGTAAACCTCTGGGTGATCTAAATAAATTACCCATTGAGACACCAGCCTTCATCCGCGCGACTGAACGTCAGACAGACTTACCTAGGCGAGAAATACAACGGTTTGCTTGCAGTCCTAAGTCATACTGGCCCTTCACTAAAGCATTTGAATCAGGTGTCGAGAATAAAACGAATGATAACCAAGCCAAGCTGGACTACCTAATACAATATTGTGGTGGACCTGCGAAGGCCTCGATTCAACATTGTGCCATTCTCGAAGAGGATTGGGGCTATCTAGTTGCCAGGGGAATTCTTCGCAAACGGTTTGGACAGAACCACATGGTGGCAAAAGCACACATTGATGAACTTCTGGATGGTCCGCGTCTAAATGACAACGACTCCACAGCATTAGTCCAGTTAGCTCAGCAGATGACAATGTGCGAAGTAACGTTCCGGCAACTGAATTACGATTCCGACCTTAATGCAAGCAGAACGATTGAAACAATTGTTCGGAGGTTATCCCCCGAATTGCACTTTAGATGGGCGGACGAGGCCGCAATCATAACTCGTTCTAATCGTGAACCGCAGTTCACCGATCTAACAAGATTCGCGGAGGAACGTGCCGACACCCCTTCCTTGAGATACGGTGAGTTTGCAATAAGTCTTAAATCTGAACTATATGACGGTCCCAGATAGATGAAGGCACGACCTAGCCCATTTGGTATCAGGAGGAACATCCATCTTGTGCAGAGTGACGGTTTGATAACACGTAGCGCGTACGGTTCTCGCCTTCGTTGTTCTATTTGTGAGGACTGTAATTTCCCTGAGCAGTGCCCATTATTTCTTAGCAAATCGATAGAGCAGCGTTTTGAGATTATGCGAACTAGGAAACTATGTCTCCAGTGTTTGAAAGCTGACCACATGGCTAAGGAATGCAGATCAAATAGGATGTGGACGGAAACATCACCGCCTACTACACTCCGATGCACCTGTTATTGTCGCTGAAGAAGCATCCATCGTCACTAACCACCATGCCGTTGGATTTCACCTGCATGATACACCTCAACCGCCTACAGATAGACCCCAGGTTGCTTTGGCCATCGTTCCTGTTACTGTACGTTATGGAGAGAATATCGTTCAGACGTGTGCGTTTCTAGATAACGGGTCAGATTGCACCCTTATCGATAAGTCAATAGTCACCAAGCTTGGAACGCAAGGAAGCCAGACAACTCAAATTGTGCACGCTTAATAAAGAGACCATGTTTGAATCGGTAGCCGTCCAGTTCGATGTTGCTTCCATCGATTCTAAGACAGCCATTCATATTAGGCAAGCGTGGTCAGTGAAAACGTTGCCTAAGTTACTTACCTTTCGTCCGAGTACTCAACAGTTAGTGTCATGGCCACATCTACGAGATATACCGTTTGGCCCATACTCCAGCAACAACATTGGTGTATTGATTGGATGCGACGTCCCAGAAGCGCACTGGGTCATTAATCAGCGAAAAGAAAAGAAGCACAAACCATATGCGATTAAGACGGTCCTAGGATGGATGTTGATGGGCCCAGTTGGAAGATCAGTGAACGCCCGGACGGCAGTGAACTTCATAGGCATCGATGCGTTACAAGATAACTTGGAAAGATTGTACCGACAAGACTTCATCGACGCGGGCCCTATAAAGGAAAATAAAATATCTGTAGATGATCGTCAAGCTATTGGGTTGATGGAGACTTCAATACGTTTAACTTATGGTGATTACGAGGTAGCCCTCTTGGCGCCCTGGATCCTTCCTGTCACTTGACAACAGGTCCTTCGCTCTGAAACGCCTGTGCATGCTACGATAACACCTTATGAAATGTGGCGACTTGGCACAGCACTATTCTCACGTAATGGGTGAGTACATCAGTCGGGGCCATGCCGAGTTAGTCACTGAAGACGGGCCAGCTAGTTGTCGATGGTATCTACCTCACCATCCCGTGTTCCATCCTGCTAAACCACAGAAGTTGCGAGTTGTTTTCCACTGCGCTGGGAAGTATGCAGGTAATTCTTTAAATGATCAGTTGCTGTCGGGGCCGGATCTAACAAATTCTTTGGTTGGCGTATTGTTACGATTTCGATAAACGAAGATTGCGGTCATGGCAGATATCGAGGCAATGTTTCATCAAGTTCGCGTGCCAGATAAGGACCGCGATATGCTAAGATTTCTTTGGTGGACGAACGCTGAGATGCAAGGTTCTCCGACAGAGTGCCGCATGTGTATCCATCTGTTCGGTGCCACTTCCTCTCCTAGTTGTGCTACGTTTGGTTTGAGAGGGACCATTTCGGACAACGCCGACCATTACAATGCAAATGTCCTGCGGATCGCAAAGAGGAGTTTTTACGTGGGTGGTTGTTTATTCAGTACGACCATTGATAACGCTCGAGATTCCGCCAATCAGCTAAAGACCTTATTGGCGAGAGGCGGCTTCAACCTGACGTCGTGAAACAAGCTATTACGAACGGTCACATGGCTTCTGCGATGTAGGCAGTTTATGTCTAAAAGAGGACAGATAGTCTGCACAAGAAGACTGATCGCTTCAGAACTTAACGAAGCAACGAATGAAATATTTAGGCTAGTGCAACAACAAGTACTTCATCCGGAGTTAAAGAAACTTCAGACCCACTGGTGCAACAAAGAGACGACAAAAGCACAACCGGCATCGGTCAAGAAAGTCCTCCGTAGTGGTCGCAGCCCACTTGAAAGGTTAAATCCATTTTTACTCAATGGTATTTTACGTGTAGGCGGACGACCGCAGCTATCCCTTTTACCCTACGATGCGAAACACTTTGTGACTCGATTGCCACTTCGTCGCTATCACAACGTCAATGGTCACATGGGATTGAGTTACATTCTGTCGGCTGTGCGACAACGATACTGGATAACAATAGCCAACAGGGCGATCGGAAGTGTTTACAGGACTGTCATCAGTGCCGCCGATGGTTCTCCCAACTGTGCCAACAGGCCATGGCTCCACTGCCTGCGGATCGAACTGAGACAGATGTATGCCCATTTACCACCACCGGGGTTGATTATTTTGGACCAATTTGCATTAAACGAGGACCTGGAACAGAAAAGCGCTATGGTTGTCTTTTCACGTGTTTCAGCACGAGGGCAATACACATTGAGGTGGCGCACTCGTTGGACACTGATTCATTCTTGTGCTTTCAATCGGTTTGTTGCTAGACGAAGCTGCCCACGAAGGTTATACAGTGACAACGGATCGAATTTTACGGGAGCGTCCGAGGATGTCAAGAAACTGCTGCAGACGTGGAATGAGGAAAAGATATCCAACACCCTTATAGCTCACGATTGTGACTGGATGTTCAACCCACCAAAAGCGAGATTGAATGGATTCTCAACGACTGACCTCTGGTCAAACAAACAGGTCATCCCGACGACCAGTACGTTCTAACACCGAGCAAACTACTGCTGTTTCGAGGAAATCCTTCAATACCCTTAGCTGCAGTGGTTAACGAAAACCAATTCAATAGGCGATGGCGAGTGGCGCAATATCTAGCCGACGTATTTTGGAGCAAACGGCTGAAGTGCTTTTTACCTACGCTACAGACTATTCAGCAGTGGCAACTCACCAAGCCCAACCTAAAGAAGGGAGATCTCGTGCTACTACTAGAACTTGGCGCCCCAAGATGTAATTGGTCAAAAGGTATTATCGAAGAGACTCATGAAGGTCAAGACGGTCTGGTGAGAGATGTCATCGTGAGGACATCCAGTGGACGATTTCAGAGAGACGTGAGGCAGCTTTGTAAACCCGGAGGCCAACTCGTACTTTCTGATTCAGAGCAAAAATCGCAACTGGAAAACTTCCCATCAATTTATGTGGTTAAAACTCCTGTAGTTCACAGGTTCGAACCCAGGAGGGAGTATAACATTCGTTTGGACTTACTCTTTACTCACTGCCTACTCCCACTTTTTGTGAGTAGTATGCTTTATGACATAATGGTGCCCATGCGAAGATCGCTTTGGTCGCCATCTTGAATTTGGACATTTTCTGCTTATACTCGACCAGTGACGGTTGAGAACTCCCTCGGGACGTACCATTTCGAACGTATGTGACATCTCATATTGATTTCATATGTCTACTCTTATGTATTTGCTGATATCCATGTATTTTCTATTATAGAAACATTACCGAGCTGTTTGCGGTCGTTATCAGTTTGAATTGACCTCGGAGTGTTAAGTTCTAGTGGTACCCAGCTGACCTCTGAAGGGAAACGCAGAGGAGATTCTATAAAGCCAGAACAACGACTAACCGACGCCTCCTCGGTTCGTTGTGTCGTTCGTCTGAGATTTCGTTCTTTCCTACGGACAGTTCGAAGCACGTTCACAATCTGGCCAATCTTGTCCTCACTAGACCCAAACAGAAGTGTTGTTTGTGGGGTTGAAATTCTAGATCCCTCCTAAACACACCGAGAGGTTACAAACTCAGTTCAGTTTGAGAACTTGTATGACCAGGTGAATAATCTGGAGCCGAAAACAACGGAAAATGCTAGTTGGTTTAAGGCCAAACTGGTGGACATTTCTCATGGGTTCTTGTCATCATCAATTCGACAACAATGCTGTTTTACACCTGAACGCTATCAAGCTGTCAAACAGCTGAAAGGAATGGAGAACGTTGTGTTCTTGAAATATGATAAGGGCTCTGGCATCGTGATCATGCACAAGGAGGAGTTATGAGGAAAATGAACATGATTCTGGCCGACCAAAGCGAATTCAAGCCAGATTTCACACCGGAGAATAATATACTGGTAGAGAAACAGATTGCAAAACAACTCCAAATATTGTAGCTACAGGGGATCATCAATGAGGCTCAGTATAGACAGTTAAAACCAGGTGGAGCTCAAACGCCACGTGTGAGAGGCCCACCAAAAATACACAAAGATGGTGTTCCACTGCGCCCCATCTTAACAATGGACAATTCACCTTATCACCAGCTCACTGGATGGCTCGTTGAGGGTACCTAACTCAGTTTGGGAATTGCTGTCACCCCGCTGTGTCTAGGGCTTATTCGAGTTAGTAAACGGCTTAAAGGAGGTTTCTGTGAATTCAAAAACAATGTACTCTATCGATGTGCAATCTTTGTTCGCTAATATTCCCCTGCATGAGACTGTAAATTTTCTTTGTGACTTTATTTCAGTTCAGAATATTCAGTTGCCTCTTCCTGTTGATTATCTCAGGGATCTCGTTTTCTTATGTACAGAAAACGTTCTTTTTGAGTTCGAAGGAGTTGCTTTCAGGCAAATTGATGGAGTAACGATGGGCAGCCCAGTAGGCCCAACGTTAACGGATGTTTTCCTTGAAATGATTGAGAGACAGATTGTTGATAATATTTCCATGACTACTTTATACAAAAGGCACGTCGATGATATCTTGATCTTTACTGAGAGTGACAAGTTTCTTCCACTTTTTAACCTTATGAGCTCCATACATCCAAATTCGTCTGTTACTTATGAAACTGAGTCAAATGGAAGCCTAGCTTTTCTAGACGTTTTACTTACGAGAAGTCTTGACACGCTGCAGCGGTCGGTTTATCGCAAAGCCATTTAGAGCGGTCAATACCTCCAGTTCTCCAATTTTGCACCTATGGCTTACAAGCGTGGTTTAGTTAAAACATTGTTCGACAGAGCCCGATGAATCCGTACAGATGACCGGTTGACGCAAGAGGAAGATTTCCTAACAACCACAATACTTGCTAATGGATATCCGGATAAATTTATCTCGGTTCATAACAAGGAAACAACAGAAAGACCTGCAGTTCACACAGCAAAGAAAAAAGAGGTGTTCACAAAACTCATCACCATAATCATAACAGCCATGAGCCTGACCAAAAGGTACTGTGGCTCAGGCCGCCGCTCATCTCAACAGTGACGTGGAATATCCTAGAAGAAAACGCTACTAAGAAGTTTGAAAACTGATAGAAGAAGACTAAGCGGAAGAACTAGAAATGGTATGGATACAGATATGTCATTGACTGCGACACACTGCCATCTCGGATAGCGTCTATAACTAGTGATTTGAGTGATCACGTTGACCTCATCCAGGCAGACGACACCTACCCACTCTGCTCAGTGGAGCAGTCAAGGTCTTCATATTTCGTGATCACGTTGTTGCTTGACCACCATGTGGTTTCATAAAACTACATTTCAGGGGAGACTATTTGTCTGTTATACTGCGTCATCAACTTCAGTCAGCTGTGAATCCCACATACCCTGCAGCTGAATTGTGCTTCTTATCATCCACATGGGGAGTCAGTTATGGACATGTTAGTTATGGACATGACACACCTAACTATTCTGTCTCACATGTCGTTTATCAGTTCGCTTGCAGTTGCAATGACAACCATATCGGCGGAACGGACCGGTGCTTGCGTCAAGGTATGGCCGAACACCTCCCAAAATGGTCGATTTAGTCTGCTGAGCGAACAGACAGTCAAAGGAGCAACAGAAGGCGAAACCCGGCATCGTCAATTGCGAAGCACATCCTGGAGACAGGTCACAACGTCGACTCAACCAGGCCGTTCACTGTGTTGCCACGACACCCAAACCCTAAAATTCTGGCCATCAGTGGAGCTGTGTTGATCAAACAAAGAAAGCTAGTGTTATGTGCGCAAAAGTTGATGGTTCACATTGTCCATCTCCCCTGATGGCGGCCTTTTGTCCCAAAAATTCACTCTATTCAACTATTGTTGCCATGCGCCTCTGTTACATATTCTGTATGTATTGAGTATGCAGCTGATGAGATAAATAGAAATGTTAACATTCCGCAACGTTTGTCTTCTTGCTGTTTTGACGTTTGTAGAATGGTCAGAACCCTCATTCCCCGGTCACACAAACGACGTCTCATTTCATCAAATCAACCCTATTATGTGAATATAGCTATGGATGCGGAGCTTCCTGTGCTGGAAAATCTGAGGACCAGCTTGGAACCATGGTTTTCGGACTCTTACCAAAGGGGCTTCAACACATTTACGCAATCATCAAGCAGCTTCACTTCGAATACATGCAAGGAGCTGGCGTTTTCGATCCTGGGGCACTCCATGATGGCGATATGTACAACCGTTCGCCGCGGTATGCACAGACAATTACAATCAGTCATCACCACCACCACTACGTTGTGCTTCCAAAAGGCACTGTTTGTGCCGAGCAGGCTTTAAGCATTGATCTCCCTGTATTTGTTTCATGGTTTGGAGTTGTATCTGTTTCATCTGGAATATACCTCAATAGAGATGCAGCGAAATCTCTTCTACCTGAACTGGTGTAGCATCAATTTTTTTCGCTTTACGTACATTTCATTCAAGAATCCCAGATTATTTAAAGACATAGTTTTGCAGACCACTCATCAATTTCCTTGTTATTTGAGAGCAACGGTTATATAGTCCACTTCATACAATACATTGACGTACCTGTCTAACGAAATTGAGAGACGTTAAGGTTTTGCGACAAGAGAACGACTTTCGGTTTGGAACAGATTTGGTGATGGCCAACCGTAGTGGAATCTATTGTTTCCATGAAAATCGGAATTTAGACTACTTAAAACTGACGAGAGTGTGATATGATTGGGCAATAACATTAACTGATTAGGGGTATTCCGAATGAAGTACTGTATCATGTTGCACTCACTGACATCATACTCTGGTCGTGTACCTCATTGAATTTAACAGATATTGATCGGCGGTTCTTTCTCACTGCAATCATTATGTGTATACTATCATCGTCGTTGATTTACGATTACAGTCTTCCACCCTCATGTTGCTCATCCCTGCTGGTTCCGATCGAGCACACATTTTGCTAGTGTTTTATTTGCTGCTATAGGCTCCGATTAAACTAGAACTGCACTTTTGTTGGTGTTATCAAGCCAGATCGGTTGTTCATTTTACTCATTGTGTTTTGTCAATTCAACATCACTGGGACTATATTACTCAATAGTGCTCTGGTTTGAAGGAAGTATAATCACATTGATTTGTGCAAGAGAAGACATTACTGGCTCACTTCTTTAGTGGTTTAAGATCCATTATTCAAATGGTGTCTTGATCGCCATATGACATTCGTTTGTTAGAATTTAAAAATCCACTATTGAACACTTTTGTTGTGATCAGTCGCTTGAAATCAGTTGAGCCATGTTGTTCATGGTTACCTTGAAAATCTGTTAACGTTTTTTAATCTTTTTTTAAGTGTTCGTTTGATGGCGTACACGTCATTACTGTGAAACGATGTCCAAGAGCTCCCATTCGGTATATCGTCACCTTTTCAATACTGTTCTGTCGTGCCTACCTGATATTTCTTCCAATGAAGACGGCCAAGTCAGTATAAAGACAGCACGAAATAGATTATAGCCGCTATCTTACTTAAATCCACAAGACAAATCAAACCGGTCGGAGTAATGGAAGCTACATGTACATCTTGGGTAATAGGGTGCATGCTAAATGACACAAGCAACCAGATTATGTGAGAACGGGTCAGTTCAAACTCGGGTAAAGGGAGTTGCTATACTGATTAACTGTGGGGGAGGGTCGAAGTTGTCACAATGCTAGCAGAAGTGTCACATGAGGACGGGATTGCATACCAAATGGTTACTAGCCTTCACAGTTACTTTACTGCTGGCGTCCTGAGCTCAGGTTAAACATATTTCGTTGAACCGACTGGTTTCCTTTGTGAGAATGGAGAGCAATTTGTTATGAATGTTTTATGTTTCACCTGTAATCTTGTTAAATTTGGGGTCCTGAGACCACGAATCTGAAATCAGATTTAATGTTTTACGTCATCCCTGAGATATGGGCTTCATATTTATTCGTAATATTGTTCCCGCCTTCACGTGATATTCAAGGTCACAATTTTACATAATCAGCGCCACCTTTTCGCCGACCTTGTCGGATCGAATGTTTAGGCGATTACGTGCGTTAGTGGCGGACCACTGTTTTTGCCTTCTCACCTGCCTTGTCTTGCCGTATCGCAATTAATGAATTTCAAATATGCCCATTACGATAATGGGACTAAAGACATGTAGGTGAACATATATTTTCGATAATTCATCTTCAGACCGAATCGAGATATCCATCAGACTTATTACAGAGAAACTAGGTCAATGGCCAGTCATTTGGCGATGGCTTGATTGATCGGTTACGTCACGCTTGTCCATTGGTTTAGCCGCGCAGATTGACTATCGGTCGGATGGGTTTGTGGCCATGGTGGGTGCAGCGCCTGAACAGACCGTTTTTGATGACAATATCAGGTCAAGTAGCCTGATTCAAATAGCCTCGGCAGTATAGTGTTCTACTTTCGAACGGCTTTTGGTGGGTCGCCTGGCACGCGATTTACCGCTTTGAAGTCTTCATCAGTTTTCACCTGGTGTCCGCTTTTAACCAGATGAGTGAGGATAGTACTGTTGACCGGTCGTGATTCCCCGTGCCCCAGCCAACGTGGATGGTGTTCTCGGATTCGTTTCGAAAGTTGTCGACGTTTGACCAGTATAACCTGCTCCAAAAGTGCAAGTGGACGAGCAGATACAGATGAAGTTTGAGCTGTCAGTCTATCTTTGTTATAAGACCTGATAATTAGGAATGTGGAGAATTGAATACGGAGTTCAGCTGTAGAATAGGTCTTGCTGATTGTCTGGTCGAGCCTATTTGTCAACAGTTCTGTGACATTGTCACCTTTGAACGGCACACGAATAAACACAGACTTCTTTCTTACGTCATGCACTTCAGGCTTAGGTGATATTTTGATCATATTTCTGGCGATAAGTCGTTCCGGACAGCCGTTATTGTGAAGTATGTTCTTCAAGAATTCGAGTTCACTTTCTAACGTATCCACTGAACAAATTTTATATGCTCTATCAGTCAGGAAGCGCACTAGATTTCTCTTCTGTTTCAGGGGTACAGAACTGGAAGTTTGTGTACTGACTGTAATGTGCGGTCGAAACCAGCAAGCGCGCACCGGTTGAATTTGAATTATGTTTCAGGGCGTGTTGCTGTGTTGTCGACGCCGTTTTAGGTTACGTTTGTGTAAGTCATGTGCATGGCTTACTGGGCCTTTGGCTCATGATTGTTTCTATTGTCTCCTTTCACAGGACCATTGTGGGAACCCCTACTTCGGAACAACGTTGTCCCCCAGTGTCTCCACATTGCCCCAGAGTTGGTCTGCAAGCGTAACGGACCATCAGAGTGTAAACGACGTGCGTGCATGTTACACTCACCTGTGCATATATTCTTGCGATAAATCCTGCGTTGAATAGTTCTGTCAGTTCGTCGACCTAAACGAACATCTAGGAAAGAT
>JTDE01021754.1:0-12294 GCA_014338405.1 Paragonimus skrjabini miyazakii | reverse complement strand
TTGTTTGGCCGAGTTGTCTGTGAAGTGAGTGCACTTAATGACGCGGGGCAGTGAAAGCCGTGAGGAAGCTGTCTTGCTGATGATGCCTTACTTTCACTTACAGCTCGGTTGTTTATTTGCAAGGTGTAGGCGCCTTGATGTTGTATGTTTGAATGTAGGCGTAGCTATTTTTTAGTGGTTAGGTTCCCCTCCTCTTTCCTTTTTTTCCTTCTCTCTTTCTATACAGGGTTTTCTTTTTCTTCTTCGTGGTTGTGTGGCAGTTAAGCATCAGTGTGAACCACTGATGTATTGCTGTCTGTGATGTTGATGTTGATGAGGATGAAGATACCACCTGATCGAGACTCGGTCTCACCAAGGCGGCTGACCTAGACGTTCATAAATTCCGCCAAAACGATCATACCAGAGCTGTGTTGACCGAAGAAGTGTTGCCAGCTCCCTGTAAATGGCGTCCTTAACATCAACGTTACTGCAATCAGGTGGTTCTCGAGCAGGCAGTGAAGAGGTTTCTTTCGACTTGACACCTAAGGTTGGTCTTTAAAGCACATGCCGAACGGGCGACATAAATTTTACTATTTACGGAAATTCAATCGTCGACTGCAACAACTGTCTGTATTAATTTGATCCTGGCCGTTGACGGATGTCTTGGTGCAGCTTGAAAAGTAACACTATCACTGAATGGACGATGTGCATGCCGTAAGTTTGTTCAATCGGTTAGTGCTCTAGATTTTCGTCTATGAGGTGCAGCATACATCGACATCCAGAGAATCTAACGCCCGTGCAAGAGTGACTTATTAACCTATCTGACTGAGATTGCTAGCGTTAAAGTTACGTATATTAATTGACATTGTAGGCATCAGCAAGGGTTTGAAATTCGGTTGGAAGAGATGGGACTTATCGGGACAATGTTGCAGTGATAAGTTATATCGGTTTATCGTCATCATAACAGCCATGAGCCTGACGGAAAGCTACTGCGACTCGGGCTACCGCTCACCTCAGCCATGATGAAATCTTCTAGAATAACACGCTACTAAGAATTTTGAGAATTATTAAAAAAAGGCTACGCGGAAGAACCGAAACTCGTATGGATACAGGTACGCCATTGACTGTTGCACACTGCCATCTGGGATAGCGTCTTTAACCAACGGCTTGAGTGATCACGAGGACCCCATCCAGGCAGGCGACACCTGCCCACTCTGCTCCGTGAAGCAGCCAGGGTCTTCATATTTCGTGACCGCGTTGTTGCTTGACCACGTCGATTTGGACCTTCAAAATAACTACTGGAAATATAGGTCGGGAGGGGCCTGAGATCTACGCTGAACAGGTCAGCTGTGATTAGCGGTAGCGTGATTTCGCCTTCTAACCACGCTGTTTGCAGCAGATAGGACTACCCTGTTTTTACAGTGAGACGGCCGGTGCATTATAGAACATTCGCGGTTGCATGTAGGCCTGATTACTGCGTGGTCGCCCAGACCTTGATAAGCGAAAGATGAGCGTTCTCAGCCGAAGCCGGTACCACAGAGCAGCAACGAGATGCTAGAGAACTCTGAGGGGTGCCGTATGTATGCAATAAAATGTCAACTTCATCCAAACCTCTAACCTGGAGGACCAGGAGACTGATAGTCAGTCTTCTACCAGTTGATCTCCCCTGTATTAGTGATTTTGTCAGCGTAAAAATGGCACCGTACGGTTTGGTCCAATATGTCATCGAGTTGCCCAAATCATCACGGAGATTTATTCAATACATGGCAGAACGGTTTGAAAGGTGCACTTTGATAGGGTTTTAACAGCATTGCTCTTCACCCGGCACCACTGTTTCACCTTCTCGTGATGAACTGTCTAGTATTCCCATTGATATTTTGCTCGCTGTCCTCCCGGTTTATGTTTGCCTTCAATCGACACCCCTGAACGGTCCCAGTATCATTGCCACTCACTAGCATTCTTCGATGATGCTTGGCACCACCTATTCAGATTTCTGCGTTCTGACTTCTTAATACGGTTAGGAGACGCATCTCCTAACGAAGCAGCAAAGTTGATCGATCCGGCTTCGAGTTAATTGATATGTGATTTTAACTCACCCACTCCATTAAGCTCAATTTGATTGCAGCTGCGCGATCGAACGTCTCCATATTATGTGAACTGTTTTCACGAGTGCATTTTCAAATGTCCCCCACCCCTCTGTTGTTATCTTTTGCTCCCCCTACCTCGGCACCTTCATTCGTATAAGACTCCTATGGTTTCTCGGTATCTCATGAAAACAGAAGAACTTCCTTTGGGGCAATGTTATTCGAAGTATTCCGTCCCGTTTCGCACGAAGTAACTGTCGGGATGAGTTTGTTCACATGTTTCTAAACTTCTAGGTCCCGTATTCATCATTGAACTTCACACTGCTTTTCCCAGCCGCCCAATTTTCTTCTTGACATCACTGACCTTTAGCCTTCCGTCCGTATGATTAGACGCCGTGCATTTCCGTCCAGTCGATCAATATCTATGATCTTACAAGATTCTGCACTTCCTGCTGCAGATGCCGAATAGACCGCTCTGTCGCCCATCTCGCCTCCGTTTTCTTGTATGTTTCCCGCGGACCCAGAACCAATTGTCTTATCAGGTGTTGCTAATGAACTATGGTGGTGTTGAGTGCTGCAAAACCTGTCATCGTAAGGACAATCATCATTGTCCATTGCCCTCTGTCGATCTTGCTGTGTTGGTACGCTCATGGAACATTGTCACTAGCTTTTCTTGACACGAGCCTGCGTTCTTTGTCTGTCTACTCAAGCCATAGGCAGCCTTCGCTCGTCCGGTGAGCATTGTCTCAAATACTAGTTTCTACACATCCGTTCTAATTATGTCGGAAACTGATGCCAGCGAGACTAGCTTAAAAGTCCTAGGCTGTGTCGTAAGTAGGACCTTCCTTGTTTTTGACGTTTCTTGTTAAAGCCTCGTCATGGTTGGCCACATTTGCAGTCTGTTTTTGTCTGTCCATTTCGCGACACTTCCGATCTTTTTCTATTACCTAATCATGTTTACTCCTGCTGACTGTTTTTGACATGAAAGTTGTTTAGGTGTATTTTTAGGTCTCCAGTATTCTGCATAGATATCTATGGTTTGCTTTTCTCTCTCATTCCAATGCTGTGCCTATTGTTGTTTGCGTAGATTTATTGATGTCTGTAGGGACACCTTCGAAATAATCGCGCCGCCGCAATGTCTTCCGTTACTTTAATTGGCTCCATAAACTAACTACTCATTTATTTGTGACTTCCTAGCGAATATTGTTAAAATGTTTCCGCATCGTGGTTTTCTTTCTAATTCTGTTGTATGGTATACAGAAATCAGGACTAAATTGTGCTACCTATCAGTTATATTTTAGGCATTTGTCCAGTTCCGAACGGTTTAGTGCGATGGTCATCATGTGAGTGACAACTCATTGTAGAGTGACAGTCATACACATTAAATGGTGTAAATTATTATCCCATTGTGTCCACGTCTTCTTCTTTCCACTACCCTCTAAGGTCCGTGGCAAAGATGGTGTGGGAGCTGTTATGGACTCGATGGAACTCGAACGTCAGCGCGGTATCACCATCAAGTCTGCTTCCACGTATACAATGTGGAAAGGTCATACGATTAATCTAATTGATACACCCGGTCACGTGGATTTCACAGTTGAGGTAGAACGTGCATTACGCGTGTTGGACGGAGCTATTCTCGTCCTGTGTGCTGTCGGTGGTGTACAGAGTCAAACTCTAACAGTTAATCGACAGATGAACCGTTACAATGTACCACGTATTGCCTTCATCAACAAGTTGGACCGTCTGGGAGCAAATCCTCTGCGCGTACTGGAACAAATGCGGTAGTTCTTTTCTTTGATGTATACCTTTTAAGCGAAAGTGATATTTACAAACAACCTGTAACTGCGGAGGGACGAGAGTCTAGCACAAAGGTCGATAATAGTTTGGAATACCTAGAAACGTGTTAGACACTATCGTTAATGATTGCCTACCTATGAGAATGATTGAAACTTGGCGTGCTAGCCAGCGGGTTTGGGTTACGCTGTTATGCACTGCATCTGCTCTTCAGACATTAAGTTATATAGGTGAACAAAACAAGACCTAGCCGAACTATTGGCGAATTCAGGGGCTTTTTCTGTCGCTGGTAACTTTCGGCGAAAAGTGAAACTGGCGGTCAACCCCATGTATGTGCCAACCGAGCTGACAGCGGTGTACAAATCAACTCCCATCCCTTCAAATCCAACCTGGGATTCAGTATCTGCACTCGCTAGGTCAAACACTATTTACAGAATTATCTGTGACTGCAGTTTGCAATATGTTGATTGTACAGTAGAGAGACTGCGCATCGAACCTTCCAGCACCTCCACGAGTGGCACCCGAATGATAAAATTCAGAGAAACTGATCGGTGCTAGTTCACCCTAAACGTTTACCCAAAGCAACTCAAGCGTTCATTCGCTTGCGTATTATTTCGTGCATATGGTTAAAAAGAACGAACGTCTCACATAACGACCTTAGCGTTTCCCAACTTTGAGTAACTCCGGTCTTGTGAACTCAGCTGTACATATTCACCACTTAGTGATCTGTAGGACGTCGTCTATGATAACATTGAAGAGGAAGAGTGAGAATGAACAACCTTGTTAAACACACTGGCGATCGTACTGAGTCTGACAAGCCGCGGTAATCACAAATTATGGAACCCGTAAAAGAACCGCTGATCTACCGCATTGTCAAATGAACGGTGACCCCAGAATAATAAATGCGCGTTTTGGGGTTATGACATGCATACAATTCCAGATCCAGAGAGATGCTCGCCGGAGCAACTTGCTGATCGATTTATCGGAAGGTGCGGACATTAAAGGCGCTAATGTTTACCAATAGTTACAGCAGGGAAGGAAGAAGAATTCAAAAGAGAGTGAACTGTCGGAACAAAGGTAGCGTCGGATACTCCCCAGTAGTTTGCGCCACAGAAAGGGTTGGTGTGAGGGGCCGAACAAACGGCCGCGGGTTCAGTAGCCTGACCTGCGAGGCAACAAGATATGGGGGGTTACTTGGGCACAGTCTTCAGGATAAAACGAGCAAGAATTCAGTCCATTTAGCAGTGATGGGCTAGCCGATCCCAGAGCGCAGTGAATCGGACATCGATGCGTGATTCCGGATACTGACGCGTGCGGTAACTGTATTCAGCGCTACATCAGGCTTTGGAATAATAACAAACGGTTCCAACCCTGTGGAGTAAGACACTGACGGTCACAGTCAACCGTGACCGATCGCAGTCTTGTTTGTTTGAGTGAATTCTTTTTGATCTACTTTCTCTCCCCGAACGTGGGACAGTTGTAGCTGCGGATCAGAGCTACCTTTGTGTTACCATATCCCACCAATAATGTGAGTCATCTCCCGAAATACCGTCCAGGTTTTGAGTAGCTAACGCAAAAGAATTAAACTGTATTGAACGCTTAGTTCCAAGTTCACTCAAAAATTTTACGCATGCACAACGGCACCTGTGGTGAAACGCGTGAGCGGTCTGTTCATTTATTCAGTGTACACGTTTTTCTACTGTGCTTATGCCTGAGCGTCCAAACCATTGTGTTGACCTGTTTGACATTCGTTTTTCCAGGACATATGCAGGTCTTGATCACTTCTTTATGTCTGTCTGTTCCGAGTAGCGTCTCGAGTAACCCACTTGCCTAGCTGAGTCAGTTTATCCCAGCAATTGCAATATTTTCAACGTTAAACTTGGGTGCTTGTGATTTCCCATAATTAGTTAGTCGGTGATTTACAGTTGCTAACACTGTAACCGTTTTCAGTGGTGCAGTGTGTGACGAGCGCTCGCTGATTGAACAGTCCTAGTAAATGTGCTTCGTAGTAAAGAACAAGAGCAGAAGCGTCCTAAATGCCACTGTTGTCCAGTCAATTCCTGGTCCAATATCCAGTCGCAGCGAAGGGCGAGCACGGGACGTGGTTAAGTATACACGAAACTTGATACAAAAAGTAATATGTGCTTGATGGTCAAAAGTCGCCGGAAGCGCATGAGCAGTTTAGTGGTTGCTGCCACTAATTAGGTATGTGTACCGGTGCACTTTGACCACATATCCTACTATAGGATAATATTAACTTGAGATGTTCCCTAGGTCTGTCAGTGTTCGATCCCATTATGGATTGTTATAGTTCACTGTGCTATTCAAAAACAAAGTGGTTAACGGGGTTGTTCTGACGTAACTTATCCGCACAACGTATGTGACACGTTCGTCGTGGCTACTATTAATTTGGAGGTCGTTGAGTAGTGAGACATTTGTACCAGCGTACGGGCGCATACTTCAGAAACGTGTACATCTTATTCTTAATATACAGTTCGAATTTAATGGCGTCTTATCAATAACTCTATAGGCTCCTAACGGAATCCTCACTGGACTTACTATCGACAGAAGTTTCCGTTGACATGTGTGAGTTTAAATAGTCAAGCCACACTGTTGAAGGTGTTTAAGTGGATTTTACGTTTGCGACATTTTGGTGGTGCTGATCCCTAAACGCTGTTTAACTGTTGATATTTAAGCGTATCCAAGCGCTTTTCTCTATCCCGTTTACTGCAGAGGCCGAATCAGATGACTGGTTTATTCCTCTAGACGTAAGCCTCGAGAATTAGTCCGGAGACCTTATTATGCTCCGTTTATAGCAGTACAACTAGACGGTACACAAAATAATAGGAGATGCTCAGACAGTAACAAAAGCTTGTTCAATGTCCTACCTGTTGAACAAATAAAATTGGCTCTACAGGCAAATCATGTCAGAAGTTGAAACTAATCACGAAGACGTTATGAGAAACTGGCCATTCCACCTGTTTTGTAGTCTGAAACGATCATATCTTAACTGCTTGATTTGGTCACCAGGGTGAAGACGCAAACTTTATGCACCTGCATATCCTACAAGAGTGAACGTCACAGAGAAAGTCGACGGTCGAATTTTTAAAACCTACATTCCCAGACCACATTAACTCTGCAATAACTTCTCCCATAGTCTGTGGAGTTTGCGGAAAAATGCCACAACTGGATGCAGGCTATCGGTAGAGTAATTACTACTAAATCACGCAATCGGGCTTTTTGTTTACACAAACAGTTCGTATGAACCGCGTAATTACGAGTCAAGATCATCTTATCAGACTTCGTTTCCAACTTCAAGTGGTGGTTACACATTAGTACTCAGACCCTTCATCGTCAATGCTACAAACTTTGTCATCTGAGTCTTTCGTCTACGTTTTAGCTTTTTTGACCGTTTTACAGTAATCGGCGTCTGAGTTTTTAACTGCTATTTTAAGTTCTCTAATCGTATCATTTTCGTTGATCTGATGAATAGTTATCAAGAATACTTCCTGTTGTCTTCTGTCGGGCCGTGTATACAAATAGGTCTGTCGAGCATGTTTCAAACTGGCAATTTTGTCATCTTTAGCTTATATGCTTTGCAGTTGCGTGCACGCAATTCATGGAGTCACTTTTTGTCCTGCGTTTATGAGTAAGCTGCGCATCAGCATTAAGGCAAGAAACATATGTTATCGCGAATGGCAATCGGTCGACGTTGATTAGGTCGGGGATTCTGGAAGACCGTTTCAATAATCTCCGTTCATTTCATAAAAGTGTTGGCGAGTTGAACTTGAACGCAGTAAAATGGCGATTGACGGACAGTTCGCTTCAAAATGCGTGTCGGTTTCACTTCGGTTGCTTCGATTACATCAACCTGAGTTAGAGTTTAATTGCCAATTGCGAATAAACTGTTTAAACCATGATCAATTTTGCATTGCTTGTTTTACTCCTCATTTTAAATTCAGGAAGAAACTTCACTACAATGCCGCATTTGTAAACATTCCAATAGGGATGGGTTCAAAAGACACTGGCATTATCGATCTCGTTGCACAGAAGGCCATTTATTTTGAAGAGCCACTTGGGTGAGCACACTTTTATTTGCTGGAACTACCTACCGGTAGTCAATTTTTTGTCATTTCATACGAACTATTTTAGGTTCCCACGATTTGAATAAAACAATGAGAAGATGCAAATCGTGTGATGTTCTCCGGGGTAACAATTCGTACATTCTGATCACATATGAATATGTAACTAATTTTAAACGAGTCAAACTTCCACAGTGCGGAAGTCATGGCTTAAGGAATTGA
Source organism: Paragonimus skrjabini miyazakii (assembly GCA_014338405.1). Lineage (NCBI taxonomy): Eukaryota > Metazoa > Platyhelminthes > Trematoda > Plagiorchiida > Troglotrematidae > Paragonimus > Paragonimus skrjabini miyazakii. Next base: position 4,133 of record JTDE01021754.1, on the reverse strand, counting down.
GCGGACAGACACAAGAACTAAAAATCAAACTTATGGGAATGTCGATTACCAGGGTAGCCTAAGCGTCAACACAAACTGTTTTTGAACACGCAAAGGGGGACTGCGACGTTTGATAGCCAAAGCCTTAGCGAACTGGTAGCTCAGAAAAGTCACCGGGAATGTGTCAGAAACTTTGACTCTATGTCCTGTTTGGATTATATACCTTGCAATTGATGATACTAAGTGCAGTCCGTTGGCATCTATACGGACACGTGGCGTTTCTGTTTGGGTTTCCAGCCATTTGTGAACATGCTCCTTTAGACGAGCAGCTAGTTGCCGGTTTGTCCTCCCTGTGTAGCTCATACTTCGGCTACATGAATATTTGTATTAACAGTGGGATGTGACAGACGTAGGCTGCTTGTTTGTAACCAAGGTGATTGGTAGGGTTCTGGTTCGCTGTACTATACACAGTTTCGCAGAGTCATAAGTCCTGGACACCGTAGCTGTTAGACACCTCCTTGGCATTGTTCACCAGCTGTTCCCTAGAAACCGGAGTACTCCTCGGTACCGTCGTTACTTCTACTGTTAGGATAATGGCTCTGCTGTACTTTCTAATAAATTGCAGGGGGTACCCTTTGACCTGCAGTATCCGTCAGTAAGCTTAACTCTGGCTGTAGGTTGTCTTCTGTGCAAATCCTCTGTGCTCTGTGAAAGAGCGTCCTGATTAAGCTTCTCTTTGACCACATCAAACAGGAGCTTTCGAAATGTATATACTGTCCTGTTCAAGTAGGCTTCTTGTAGACGGATCTTTCTACCGCGCCATCTGATCTTCGGGTGACTAGAATGTCCAGATACGAAAGACAATCATTCACTTCGTTCTCTCTCGTTAGCTTGACACAACCTCAAGAATAACATATTTGAGTCACTTGGGCTCTCAAAAATGGCTAGAGTTTCACCTACGTGGCGTCTGTACAACACCTGTTTTGACAGGCCTTCGCATAATGTGAATTCTAATTTAGCCCCAAAGAAATCCGCTAAAAGTGGACCTAGCGGATTGCCCATTGCAACTCCGTCCACTTGTCGGAAACTATACATCTGGAAATTGAACCTTACATTGTGTACACAAGAGTAACGATGATTTCAGTTCGGTCACCAGAATGAGAAAGGAAACGCTGCTGTTTACAATAAATTCGCAAATGCTATCAAATGTTTCATTAAACGGAATATTAGTAAACAGAGACAGCGCGTCAAATGAACACATCAGTTTATCTCGGACATATAAACCACCTATACCATGCATAATTTCAAAACTGTTTTTCAGAATGTACTTATCAAATTGTTTTTGATTGGTTCAAGCAAATCAGCCAGCCAACGGGCTAATCTGAGTATAACGGCTCGAAGTGGGACATTGGGTTTGTAGGTTTTGGGCAGTCCGTACATATGCAGCGTGCGTGTGCCCATGGGCCTGATCAGCTTACATTAATCGACGGAGACTGCACCGTTTATCCTCGACTTTCCAAACTTGCGGCAGATTTCCTTTTTTCTCACTTCTTGGACGTTGTCAGGTTTATCATTAGCCAGAAACTTCTGAGTGTCACTAAGAATTCCAAACATCTTATCCACGTATTTCGCCTCGTCCATCAACACAACCCCTGAACCTTTGTCCGGACTTAACATCATCAGGTTCTCATTTTGTCTTATTTCTCTTAAACGGCATGTTCTCAAGTGACTGGAAACTCAAACAGAAACGCCACGTGTTCGTATAGATGTCAACGGACTGCACTTAGCATCATCAATTGCAAGGTATATAAACCAAACAGGACATAGAGTCAAAGTTTCTGACACATTCCCGGTGACTTTTCTGAGCTACCAGTTCGCTAAGGCTTTGGCTATCAAACGTCGCAGTCCCCCTTTGCGTGTTCAAAAACCGTTTGTGTTGACGCTTAGGCTACCCTGGTAATCGACGTTCCCATAATTTTGCATCTTACTATCGTTTCCTGCGCATGGCTAAGAATGCTCGCATTGTTACTATGCGTGCCTCAGGTGGAGCAGCACAAGTAACACCAATGTCCGCAGTGTTGGTGCTTAGTAGGGTATTTTGGTTTTCACGTAGATTAACCACCACCCACAATTGATTGCAGGTGTCTCATTCGCATAGACTTGCTAGTCGGCCTCTTTCGAAAAGAAGCACTAGACTCGAGTTTCGCTCTTGTCAAAGCTCGTCAGCAGTCCATATCTTTGCCACAGCCGGAACTAGAATTCCGGCCACGCTTTCATGAAGCAACCGTGTTGGCCACTGCGCCATTGACCTCAGATTAGGCACGGCTGAATCACCACTTATGAACACTCAGTCACATTCACTTGTGGGTTATGCTCTGATTGCCTGATCGTTTCGAGAGGAGACGTAGTAATCGTACACGGTAACTCCAATCGACTAGGACTTCTCTTCAAGTTGAAATCATGGTAATCATTACTGTCTCTTATCTTGGCGATCAGGCAATCACAGCACAACCCACAAGTGAATGTGACTGAGTGTTCATAAGTGGTGATTCAGTCGTGCCTGATGTGAAGTTAATGGCGCAGTGGTCAACACGGTTGCATCATGAAAGCGTGGCCGGAGTTCTAGTCCCGGTTGTGACAAGGATATGGACTGCTGACGAGCTTTAGCAGGAGCGGAAATCGAGTATAGTGTTTCTTTTTGAAAGAGGTCGACTGAAAACTCTAATTTCTGTATTGTATGGTTGTGCCAGCAACGTTCGAGTTTTATTCCTGAGCGCCGGATTGAGTGCTGGCGACGACAGTCATTGCCAGAAAGGTAATGTACCAATGTACCACCACAGTGATATCATTACCCGACCGACACAGATCCCCGGTCGCACCCCGGACATCATTTCATCTTCAGAAAACCTTTCGTTGTATCAGCACGTGCTCTACCTCACTGTAGTAACGTTGGTGTCAAGGACGCCACTTACTCGGAGCTGGCAACTCTTCTTCGGTCAACACAGCTCTGGTATGATCATTTTGGCCGAAGTTATGAACGCCCAGGTCAGCCGCCTTGGTGAGACCGAGTCTCGTTTAGGTGGCAAGTTTGTGTTGATATCACATCGCTCGAACAATAGTGTGCGACTGTGCACTGAGTACAGACCACTTTTAGCAACCACTGGTTTTAGACATCTCGCGCGTCAGTATCATACTTGACACTCTCCTGTTCCCAACCAGACCTAGTCTCAGATAGACCACATAGCTGTCAAGTATATGTGATGTGTCTCCATTCAGGTCTATCTATTATATTCGAACACAAACGCAGACTCAAACCATACATCGAGGTGTTCTCGTTTTGCGCTAACTTCCGTTAGGCAACGATCCCACGGACCGCAACGGCTGACTGCTGAGAAACTGACCAGGCCGTCGATAAAACACAGACACCAAACTGTCTTAAAATGCAGGCTTAGCAGTTCTAGCCCTCAAGATTCCAATAACTGATGAACACAAACCTTCCAGGCCATTCATGAGGCCAGGCAGTCGGCTCACATCCATTAGTCCCGAAGGTCAGTACACCGGGCGGAACATTTTGAGGAACGATTCATCTGATCTCCTCCCTCTGTTGTGTATCTACAACAAAATTGAAATGTGGCACTCTAGCCAGTAGGCTTAGAACCATCCACTAAAACAGAGGTCCGCAATTGTATTTCGCCTCCCAAACGCAATATGGCTAATGGCCTAGATGACCTCGCCGCAACATTACCCAAACAAAGTGAGTAGACGTCAATAGAAATCTTGACTAAGTTGTTTCAACCTGTGTAGATGATGATAAAATCTCACTCTCCGTCGGGAGTACCCAATGATCGTTCCTATACTCAGTGAAAGGGCCGGAAACTCTTGCGGAAACCGCACGGGGGTTAGTTTGACCCCCACCATTACTAAGGTTCTGGCATCCCTTATGTTTTGTCCGCCCACTGCAGCTCGGGAGGTAGACACCAGGGAAGAACAGGAAGGGTTTCATCCTAAACGAGGATACATCGATCAAATTCTCACTCTTCGCCAAATTCGGAAGCAGCGTTATACATACCGCCGGCCAGCAACAGCACTTTTTCCGGACTATACGGGTGCGGCCGATCGATCTTCACTTTCGGAGTCGCCTAAACACAGAGGTG
>JTDE01021753.1:35960-57158 GCA_014338405.1 Paragonimus skrjabini miyazakii | reverse complement strand
CAAGCGATTAGCTGGCATCCTTAGTACATGACCTAACCATCTAAGTCTGTGCAAGTGTAAGGACTGAACGAAAGAACTCGTTTGACAATCAGTGCCAGTTTCAATATGAACCACATCTACTGATAAAGGATATCCTGGGTGACAGGTTTTAATCTTTGAGTTAAAATGTCCGGCTTGGAATCAGAAAACTTGCCAGTTTTTAGTATGCTAACAAACATTTAATTTTAACATGCGGATAACTGCACGCCTATTAGCTTTCATCTGTTACTTACTCAATGATGGTTAACAAACTGCTTTACGTTCCAAACAAAAGAACATTCGCTTACAAATAAAACCGGTTTAGTATTTTTTGTTAGAGATTATATTACGTCCAAGTTTAATTTTCGATGAATTCACTTTCTTGGTGTTTTCAGTGGAAGTCGATTTTTAATGGGACATCTGATATTGATTTGAACATTAGCAGATGTTTGTTTTCTTTACAATTATGTGCTAATGTTCTTTCTCCAGAAAGAGACCGTCGAAAGATAGCATCGCATCCATTTTTCTTCGATTTCCCTATTTAGTATTTTTTTATTAATGTTAGTAGTACCCCATCGGCCTACCAAATGATGTCATACTTTTGTTTAAGTAACAATATTTTTTAAGATGTGACATCACACACTCTGAGCACACAGTTAAAACACGTTCAGATAACAAATATCTTTATCATGTTTAGCACATGATAAACCTAGGCTTACATATCATGAACGATATGTGGGAACTTAGAAGAAAATAAACAAATAAACACAGAGCCCTGTCAGGCGTTTCGGAGAAGACAAAATAAACAGCGTTTCAACTCTGTTTCCGAATATGCACTGGCGTTAATGAGAATGGAAAGGTAATATCTTTTGAGAAGAAAATGAAAATCTGTAGGACTAGTTACAGCTAGAACAGGCAGACGGAATATTCGAGGTGGATGACATACGACACAGTAATCAACTGGGACCCGAACATTGTGTTTCATTACCCATCTTGCTCGGATACATGTGAGGATTAGTTTTCTCCTACGGGTGTTGTGGTGAGCACGTAGTTCTCCAGTATCGAGCAAATGTCACTGAATGTTGCCTCAATCGTTTGGGATGCGTCAACCTAGATGGCATAGAAAAGCATGGAGTGCGTTGCATTTTGTGTTTTCATACGATTGGGTCGTGAACCACGTAAAATGTTCAAAAGAATTTGCAAGATCCTTTTTAATTGTTACTTTGTGGTCAGTGTATATAAAACGTGTCAGGGCCTGTATTATTTGAACGTCATATGTTATTAATGTGTCAATCCATTCACATGTGTATCATAGAAGTGGGAGGATTTATGGATACCGTTCTTCGCCGCTAGTGTTCAGATCCAGTTTGACTAACTGCATGTGCATCGGACGGCCATACTGTAAAGCGGTCTCGAACAACAAATTGCAAGACGTTTTTTTCATCACCCTTCAGTTCCATTACATTTCTTACCTTCCGTTGCAGTTTGCGGTATCATCCTCATTGATGACAATAACATAATAAGTACGATAATAATAATGTGTGACAATAAAATTGGAGAAACGCATTCAAACTGTGTGTGACATAACCAATGCAGTACAAACGTTTTACTTTAATCTAAGTATGATCGTGTACTTTCGCTGTGAAATTTTGATTCAGGCACATTTCAAGTTAATTTGTAAAAAACAAGTAAAATAATATTGTCTTGAGAACTATACAGGGTAGTGTAACCTATATGGGAATTTGGGGGATTTATGATATGTTGTGGGTTTATTCTTCTAAAGCAGTCCGATGTATACATGAGGAACAATACCAAACTTTATCGACAGTACGTTATAGTGTTTAACTCTGTGCGCATCAGCTACTGACGACGACCAACTAGCCTATTTTTGTATATGATTCTGATTTCAAATACTCTTCATTCGCATGGTGTATCGTAGCCTACACATACTAAATGTTTATAAAATCGGATGAGCATTTGCATCGTATTACAAAACACAAGGTATCAAAGTCAGGCCAATCAAGCTGTCTCAATACATCGGCTAAATCCCACTCTGTGCACCCAGAAACAATTGGTGATGAGCATTTCTCTATGTTTGTAAGAAGGCAACTGGTACAGTTCAATTTCATTTTACTTTCGTATTTCTTCCAAACCCGAGTTTTTAGGCCGATATTTTGTTTCACACAATTTAACAACTGATGGGCAACCTCTATCCCTCATTCATCCATCTTGCGTTATCTTTTTAATAAGTGCAGGTGGATGTACATTCTTTTAACTCCTGGTTGATTTTGATATGTTTTCCAATCACATTTTAGCTCTCCCATTCGATCTGCATGGCTTTTTAACTCTCTTTCTCTCTTTAGACTCCTGTTACCTTTCTGATCCACAGCAATCCTATTATGTTGTATCAAATTCATGTCCCTTGTTGATGAGTATGCTTCAGTTGCATCTTGCTACTCTCTCTTTGGCTACCTGACTGAATGTCTCAGACCTGACTGGATCGATTTTGCCTAGCTGCTTGTTTCCCCACTATATAATGTGTACGTTAATTTCGTAAAAGTAACCGATAAGATGAGAAGGAAATGTCACTGCGCAGGACATCCTAGATACTACTGTTGGCCTTTTTCAAATTTATCGATGGGAACCGATGTTTTCCACTTAATGAACATCTGTTTGGTATTACACCATCCAGTGTATTGAATTCAATCTGATCGGTTGGCGCATCTACCTATACCCTGTCCAGGTTTAGTTTTCCCTAACAAATTCTACATTATTTGTTAATTTATGGTAAACAGAACATACACTTCTATTTTGATGTCTAGGCAACCACTCCAGTAGGTAACAGCGGCAGACTCTTTTTTATATAAATGCATTTTCTGTTGATTTGTTTGATCCAACAATCATTCTACATTCCTATTAAATCTTCTGTAGATAGTTGGGTCTAGAATACACAAAACCCAAATTAAAAAGCCCTCCTGTTTCTGATGAGTAGTAGAGGATTTTGATTTTCATATAGATTGAACATCACCCACAATTGATCGCAGCTGTCGCATCCCCATAGACTTTCCAGTCGGCCCCTTTCGAAAAGAAGCACTAGACTCAAGTTTCGCTCTCATTAGCCCTCGTCAGTAGTGCATATCCTCGCCACTGCCGAGACTAGAACCACGGCCACGCTGTTCATGAGGCAACCGTGTTTACCACCGCGATAATGACCTCACATTAGACACGACCGAATTATCATATGTGAACACTCAACCACTTTCGCTTGTAAACAATGATCAGGTTGCCCAATCGCTTCGAGAGGAGACACAGTTACTGTCTGTTAACTCCAATCGATGACCCCTCGACTAGGACTTCTCTCCAAGTTGAAATAACAGAAATCATTGACTTGTTGAGCGGTATTTGATTACTGATGAGTAGTGGGGGATTTTTGATTTTCATATAGATTGAACATCCTAAGCGAGGGGGTCATCGATTGGAGTTAACAGACAGTAACTGTGTCTCCTCTCGAAGCGATTGGGCAACCTGATCATTGTTTACAAGCGAAAGTGGTTGAGTGTTCACATATGATAATTCGGTCGTGTCTAATGTGAGGTCATTATCGCGGTGGTAAACACGGTTGCCTCATGAACATCGTGGCCGTGGTTCTAGTCTCGGCAGTGGCGAGGATATGCACTACTGACGAGGGCTAATGAGAGCGAAACTTGAGTCTAGTGCTTCTTTTCGAAAGGGGCCGACTGGAAAGTCTATGGGGATGCGACAGCTGCGATCAATTGTGGGTGATGTTCAATCTACATATGAATATAACACACGAAGGTTATCGACGTGACTGGTTAAAAGCAGCTAGGCAAAATCGATCCAGTCAGGTCTGAGACATTCAGTCAGGTAGCCAAAGAGAGAGTAGCAAGATGCAACTGAAGCGTACTCGTCAACAAGGGACATGAATTTGATGCAACATAATAGGATTGCTATGGGTCAGAAAGGTAACAGTAGTCTAAAGAGAGAAAGGGAGTTAAAATGTCATGCAGATCGAATGGGAGAGGTAAAATGTGGTTGGAAAATATATCCCAAAAAGTGAAAGTTGAATCAAACCTGTGTCAACTGTTTAACAGTAATAAAACTAGTAACAATTACTTGTGGTTGTTGCGGTACACTGTATTAGTCCAAGTGACCGTAGATCGCCACTAACTTTTCCAAACAGATATGGATGCCACTGTTTCAGCTAACCGCAATCACTTGATTGCAAGTCAGATGATGCTGGTCACATGCAAGCCTAGTTTCCTCCAGTTACCCGTTATTGCAACGATCGCCTAGTGGCAGAGTGTTGTTCTAGGATGATCCAGGTGTCCCAACTGCAGCACATCTGACGATAATTCTTGCAGTTGCTTGCGAGATAGACTGATAGCGATTACTTACTGATAAGTGCACTGTGACATTCAGAGAATAAATACTCAGATATGAAGGCAATAATAACAAGTTTCCCCAAAAGTGTCTTTATAAGATAACAAACGATAGTCATGTTACGCTGATCACTTCCAGCATGACCCGCATGTGCACTATTTAAGGTACCTCATTGGGTTACGCAGCGGTAAACGTGCATATACATTCTTGTCCAAATAAAATCACTTAATAAGTCTGCTTCGACTTCTTCTGGTTAATCAGATCGTGGCGATTTTACAGGAAAAACTGCGTAAGCTCAAAAAGGGTCATTTTGATGTAGATCTATCAAGCAACATAGTACATCGTTACTACTTAAACCGCGTTGCATTATGAGTAGCGCCTTCGCTATGTTTGAAGAGGTCGACAGTTCCTATTTTACAGTTTCGCATTAATTTCTGGCCAGTAACCTTCACCTTTCTTACACATTAATTGTTCAATTCATTTATTCGCCTACAATCATCATCTTCTCTCATAAACAAACAGGAAGCATTGCTGTTACAAGTTTCTCATCGAATAGCTCTTCTGTATATCCACTAATTCCTCCAGTCGGAGCCACAGTTCAACTGACCAAGTCGACTAAAAATGGCAGGGAAGAAACTAATAAACGTGTAAACTTCAGAGATGGTAAACAGCAAGAATGGTTTCCGCTGCTGGATGTGACACAATTCGCCCTGTTCATATAAACGTGCATAGTTACATTCATAAATACACGACTTTAGGCTCCGAGAGCAGTGAACAGTGATTACCTTTCGTTAAAATGTACGTCATCTACTTATCAACATGTCAACAGACGTCACTGGATATCATTTATGCACTCGAGTGCGTAATTTATACCGGGGGATATAGTTTGCACTATTCAGTGAGACACTTACTTCTCCCTAGTTGTTACTACTCTCTCTCAATCTAAGTGAGCTACCGAAGTTTAACTCATACTAGCTTTTGCACACCTTCAAATTGGGCTCATTCATAACCAAATTTGAGCCAGTATGAACCTGACGTTACAGCCCCAAGAAGTGAACTTTGAACCAAACCTGTGTCAACTGTTTAACAGTAATAAAACTAGCAACAATTACTTGCGGTTGTTGCACTACAGTGTATTAGTTCAAGTTTAATGACAGCAAACTTAAAAGGGAATCGCCACTGTTTCAGAATGTGTAAGCATACAAGATGTCAATAGGTGGTAGCTTTGACTGCAAGATTTCGCCACAGAAATGGATGCATTATTGTACTAACCACTGAGTGAAGTTAGGACTAGTGATTAGACTGGCAATGTACGTGAAATGACAAATGAGAAATAAGCGGAAACTATAAGCTTCACTGTGAGAACAGATTAGTTGAAATTCTGTTGGAAGGTTTTACGTTCTGTCATACCTGGAATGAACTGTGCGCAACAGCAAGCTTGACTAACTGAGAAACGATCATTTGGCGCAACTAGTTCGTTACTGCTTTATAGCTACCGTGTTTAAAAATAACGATCACCTTGTGAATGTTGCTCGAAGGTGGCGGTTGTTTGATCGTAGGAATGGAACCAGTAGACTGAGTCAGCTCAAGACTGTCCTCCCGCTGAAATTCGATCATAGTTTCTGTTTGTTTTTGGAAGTCCTCATTTTCCACTGGAGGTAGACTTTCTGAGGCTTTGCTGAATGCCAGCACTATGTGATTTGATGGTAGCTGACCGATTGGTGGGAATGAATGTGCGTTAGAAATGACTGCTGGTGGTGGGCAACAGTATCGTTGAAAATTCATATAAATAAACAATTTTGGATGTCTAACCGGGGAAGTGATCTAAATTCAACAGTTATTTTCTGTGATATCATTAGATAAGATTGTCACATTGAACTTTATGTGGAGCTGAAAGTATGAACAAGTTCCCTACAATATGGCACTGTGTCAAAATGCGTGGAAATTGACAAATATAATCAAACGCAATTGAACAAATGGTAGGGGTTCACAAAAACGCCGCTGCTTTCTAAAGTTGCTTCCAACTGCTGTTTATTTTTTCTGGATGCTTACATTCAAGTTTTCAAAAGTTTTCTGTAACCTTGATTTATGTTTCCTTGAGGCATATGAATTTAAACCCCTGACTCATGTAACTAACCTGTCTTCAGTGCTGCTGAGTATGCCACAGCTAGAGACATTCTTATGTGGGTTGAAATTTTGCATTCCACGAAAAAATGCAACAGCATTAAAACGCAGGCTCAATTTGAACTACTTTTTGATCGACTCTTAAAACTGACTCCAACCTCCAGTGATAATGCCCAGTGGTTTAAAGCACGATTAGTCGATCTTGGACATCAGTATCGCACAACTAGTTCTAGACACAAATGTGTGCTCACACCAAAACACATTGATGCTTTGGAGAAGCTTAGAAGGAGCGATGCGTTGATGATTTTGCATCCGGACAAGGGGTCAGGAGCAATATTACTTGACAAATTGAATTATATAGAAAAAACGTTCCTTATTTTGAATGATCGTTCCAAGTTCGCGACTGCTGATACCACTGATACTCCCAGTGAGTTCGAACAAAGAATATCAAAAGAATTAAAACGTTTGCAACAAATGAACTTAATCAACTCAACAACAGCAAAGCCCTTACGACCTACAGGCTCTCGTACGCCTCAGCTTTATGGATTGCCCAAACTTCACAAGGTCAATGTGGCATTGCGACCAGTTTTGTCGATGTCTAACTCATCCCAACATAAGCTAGTAAAGTGGCTGGTTGGGATATTAGAACCAGTGAAACAGTCAATGTTCAAACATTCGCTGAAAGACAGCTTCCAGTTTGCTGAAATTCTTGACGAGGTCAATCATCATAAGAAATACATGATTAGTATGGATGTCAATTCATTATTCACAAATGTACCCCTACATGAAACCATTCGCATCATATGTGATTACGTCAACGCGAATCAACTGGAACTACCCATTCCAACGACTGAACTCGAGCGCCTCCTTCTTTTGAGTACCTCAAATGTGAAATTCTACTTCCAACATAAAGGCTATAGACAGATTGATGGGTTAGCCATGGATAGTCCCTTGGGACCTATCTTGGCTGATATTTTTATGACTTATGTAGAAAACCGAGCTCAAGAGACTATCTCTAAAACAGACTTATTTTTTCGATATGTGGATGATGTGTTAGTTGTGACTGACAGTAGAGAACAGGCCGAAGAAGTTCTGACGGTACTTAACGGACTGCATGCCAACATTGCATTAAATTCTGAACATGAATGTAACGATTCCCTTCCGGTCTTGGATATCGGCTTTATTCGAAGGACTGACGAATCAGTGCAACGCTCAGTTTATCGTAAATTAACTTGGAATGGTCAGTATTTACACTTCAACAGCTTAGTTCTGAGACATTATAAAACAGGCCCTATCAAAACGTTGTTCAGCAGGGCCAGAAAGATTTGCACTCAGGACACAATTCTGACTGAATTGCAGCTAACTAATCAGGTTCTCCTGGGCAACGGATACCCCCAGTCAATGATCTCCAAATTTTATAAAGAAAAACCGCACGAGCAAACGTTGATGGTGGTACCAAAAATGAAAACTTTTTTACAACTACCGTTCAAAGGGACTGATGTCAGTACGATGTTACAACGCCGATTGAAAGCCGCTGTATTACGGACGTATAATGTCGCAGAACTATTGTTAACCTACATCACGTAACGGATTCTCGTTCCTCCTCTAAAACCTCACATATCTCCGTTCGCCAGATCCCATATGCTTTACCGATTTTCATGTAGTTGCCAGGTCGATTACATTGGCATGACGGAACGGCAGCTGAAGTTTCGGATATTGGAAAACATTCCAGAATGGGTGAGGAAACATGTGGCGCAGATGCAAGCTAACACCCGTGTGTGCACACAGCAACCGCCACACAAACCACCGACGTCAGCGATCGCTCGTTATCTCCTGGAGAGCCATCACCGGGTAGATCTCACGCAGGCATTTACAGTTGTTTACGCAACTGACAAGCCCCGGTAGTTACGATAGGCCGAGGCAGTTGCTCTGAAACGTTGGTGTCTACCTCTGTGTGTGCAGAAAGACTCTTTTGTTAGTTTATCATTCCCATGATAATGATGCTATTATCTGATTAGCGAACAGATCCACCGTGTGTTTCCCTTATATGTCCAGTTTCACAATTGGCCCCTGTTTTCCGCTTTACAATCTTTTGATTTGTAATGCGCACTTGATAATACGCAGGGAAATTTGCCAGGCCATAAATCGTGCGCATTGACGTTTTCGACTGCTCTACTCCTGAGAAATACTAGTTTCTCCTTAGTGGCGAACAAGGCGCAACTTGTTAGAGGACCCGAACATCGATTTTTTCTGCCCATAACATTTCGAATTTGAAGACCGCTTTAACTGGGTTGATAGAATTGCAATGCTGCAAATTTGGTGCGCGGACTGTTTTTAGTACTGTATACTTTGACGGAGGCACTTGTGATTATCAAATTTTTTTTAGAAAACCTATGAAACTCTCGACTTTAACACTGACACTGTATTTCAATACCAAGCTGATAAAAATGGCAGATGTGGCGACGTTTCTAGACAATGCACAAAGTGGCTTGAGCTAGTTCAGGCGAACGCCTGGTCTATGGATGACAAATAACAAAATTGCTGATGAGCAGTCGGAGATTTTGTTATCTTTCAAGTTGAACATCACCCACAATTGATCGCAGCTGTCGCATCCCCATAGACTTTCCAGTCGGAAATTTGTCCTAAAATTATGTACCGTTCTTAACGGTCGCACGACATTCGTGCTACACCAAAACAGCACCTATTAAAATGTAAGATGGTTTTTGGCTACTTCTACGTTAACTTTCACAATGTCTTTAAGTGGTAGGAAATAGGAAAATGTCATCCGTCATTACCTCTTGGTCCACATGTAGTTCACCGTCAGCTGTCGATGGAAAATCATCAATAACGACACCTTTGTATCTGCTACTCTCTCCGAAGATAGCCTTCCGTATGATATCCTTGATAGTGAGCTAGATCAGATAAAAGGGAACGTATTTTAGATCACACGCAATAATGGAGTGGAAGTCTGTCGTATTTCGAACTTCTAATCTGTGAAACCGGCGGAATGAATAATTACTACGGATTGTTTTTACTGTTGTATGGTCAACAGTACCTGTGTGTTTATTTCTTCAACATCAAGCATTAACATAACTGAGACGTAGGAACACGAGTGTTTCAGTACGACTTTAAAAGTTGTTTGTAATTAACAGAAAGACCTTTGATGATGTACATTTAACATTGTGTGATTCTAGAATTATTGGCGGTAGTAGATTTTTCATATATAAGCGGAGTTTACGGGAAATAAAATGAACTGAGTAACTGAAGTGTGGATAGAACAGCATCGAACAAGAAATGTATTAATGTGGTGTTCTGACAGATCTATGCACTTAAAGACCTGTAAGGTGGGTTATAAAAATGGTCATGAAGCCTCCATTGCGGGTTTTATCTCACTTATAGAGTGAGAGTTCTGAAACTTTTTAAATTAATTCAACTCGGACCGGAAATTTCTGCAATACATTCCAATACTCACTGATTCTAACTACGATGCACCTTGTCTAAAAAATGTTGTGCCATTGGATGTTTGAGTTACACAGCGTAAACGTAGTCTTTCAATTTCATTCAATGTTGAGTGGTCCCCAGATGTTCTCACTGAGTAAAGCCGGTATGTGTAGTCTATCCTGTGATGGCTCAATTAATAAGCTGTTGCTAGCCAAGAAGGTAGTCGGCCACAATCGAACTTATGCTTCTATTCTGTTTCCAGTCTTCGGTTAAGTTTCAATTCACGCAAATTTTATTGTTTCTCGTAGGCGAAATTTTCTCTTAGAAATTTTCAAATAATTGCTGAGGTTTACGATAGTTCAAGCCACAGTGCTACCTGGTTAGACACATTTGTTGCGACTAAGTTCACAAATGGTCTGTTGGTGAGTGAGTTATCACAAAACTTGAGGACTGATTATTCCCGACAAGATTTTGTTTTTCTGCAAGTTGAACATTTCTCATAATTTATCACAGCTCTCTCATTTCCCTGGACCTAACAGTCGGAGCCTTTTTGATTATACGTTTGAGTACAAAGGGTCAGCGTCGTATGTCATGTTGAGGGCTTCATAGTCACTCAACTCACTGGTTTCAAACATTGTTGGAGGTAGTAGTATGCTGTACACACTCTCCATTCTCGTGTTTGTCAGTTTTTTCCTCTTTAGTACGTCTTTATCCCAAAGATGTTACAAGTCACTTTTGCAATAAAGTTTGCACACGAAAAAATTAATAGAACACAACTGAGCAATGTGTGAAGAAATGTTCTACGCATGAGAAGCCGGTCATTTGAAAATTATGTGGTATCACGTTGTATCGTGTTATATTTATTTATATTTACATTGATTTATTGTGTTGTATTATCATTATACTATATATATATTATATTATGATATATTTTTAGGTTTTTCTTAGGTGTTCGTTGCCGTCTAAAAATGTTTTTGACCATTAGTATAAGTATCTGATCATTTCAATTCAGTGATTTAACTGGGTCAGAACAAAAGACACTATATTAGACAAACTAGTAAAACCGATTAAATGAAACACTCAAAGACGGTTTTGTCAAGTTATATGAATGAAGCCTGACAATATTTTTAAGTTCCTCAACACTATTGGAAGAGGCTTGGGCAAAAGGACTGACAATAGAGGTGAACAACTCCTATATCCCAGTTACTGGACGTAAGCCTACTGTCGTTCTCCCGAAGGAATAACAGTAGATTACACCGTTTTGTTCAGTCATTGTTACATTTGTAAAATTTCAGAGAAGTCTACTAGTCAACTTATTATTATCATTGTTGGTTGCCTCTCATTTCGCATACAAACGTTCTCCAGACCAAACGAAGAAGGCTGATGTTTGCGGTATTTGTGGCCAGCAACTTGTAACTAACTGTATAGGTCTGAAGTTATGATGTTAATTGTCAACATACTGTGGCAGACTTGATATTACGTTTGAGCTCTCAGTGGTGGCAAATCGGAAGCGTGTGGAAGCATGGCAGAAATCGGTCCGATAAGTTTTTAAAAACGTTCATTGATCTTACGAGGTTTGGAAAGCCGTGTCAACAATAACACTATTAACGTTTGTTCAGAAGATTGTCTTGGAATTGCGTATTCTGAGTTATCTTTAGCGATAATCCCACTGTTAATGTACTCTGTAAAATTTCATAAGGTCCACCACAGTGTGTCTAAAACTCAGATGATTTTCATTTTGGAAAATATATATATATATATATATACGTTTCACAACGAATGATTTATTGAAGCAGTCGTGAATGTGGTAAGAATTGTCGATTTTATGAAGCTGTCCCCCTGTGGGTTTCCTGACTCATTTCGCCTTTGGTTTGAGAAGTTAAGAAAAATAATAACTAACTGGGTTCGGTGGCTAAGAAATCGTAACTGTTTGAGCAATTAACTTGTGAAATGCAAACAGTTTCTGAAGTCAAGTTATAGAGGCCGTTAGACGGTCTTGGAAGTGTTGTCTTACTATCATTTACATTTATGTATATAATCACTAATTTGTAAGTCGACTTCCGTAACCTTTTAAGTCCGTTCACGTCTCACGTTTGTGAAGGTAGACTGGTTCACGTAAATCGAACTAAAAATCGTATTTGTTTTATTATCCACTTTTACTTTACACATTTTATTAATTCAAAAACCTGGTTGTGATGACAGGTTTCAGTGAGAGCGCAAGCTTCAGTTTACGGAAGTTCAACCTAGAACATACTATGAAATGCACGGTCGGATTCTGCAACAGGAAGACAAATTTGTTTGTGTTCGACGAGGTGAACTTTAAACGGAATAATAAATACTAACCCGAAAACAAAAACACACGGTTGTGAATTTTGTTTATTCGTTTATCTTGGTATTAGCAATTTACTTGTTAACGTTCATAGTAGTCACAGAAACAAGCGGATCTTAGATGCTAGTGATATTTTGGGTAGGTTGATGATTCTCAGTCGCGATGGGCTACTTCCGATCATTCGATTACTTTTGTACTTGGTTCATCAATTCGGTATACAGGCGATAGTAATCGGAATTAAAACTCATTTTAACCTATTCACGAAGTATGCAACCTTCTTCAGTAAAAGTGCATCAATGTTTGCTTTCTATAGACCAATGCCATAGTCCCTGTGTTAAAAATTTTAAAAAAGAACACCTACACGAACTTTTCATGAATTGCATTTATGATTATCACCTTGATATAATGAAACTTTGTGCTGGAAACAGCTATGGTCGTTTTGTTATATGAATTATCCAAACTTTTCTAGATAACCTCAGTAGTTTGAAATCAGTGGTCGTGGCGATATCAACAATTTTTATACAATGGCTCGTGTTTTTGCAATTCATTATCGACAGACTGGTTTGAACTACCATCATCCATAGCGGTGTATGAAGTTTGACATAACTGCCTAACTCTTGCAGTCGCGGCTAAAGAGCTTTAAAGATAACGTCAAATACGGGGGAATCTTTTAAACCTTGATCAAACAGCTCGTAGAAAAGGAGTGTTTGTTGTGCACAGCGTTATATCACGAGGCTAGTTGTCAGCGTCCGGTGATTGGAAGTACTGGTTATGGTAATTAGCTACCTACTGGTCTATTAACATCAGATTGTATCGACGAAGCTAAATTTAGAAAATGTTGTTTTGTGGAATGATGTTTCTAATCCATTCGAAAACTATAGATATTCCTAAATAAATTTCGAAACGTATAAAAGAAAAATCTACCGGTTCAGATTCAAATTCTTTACACGAACGATAGACGTAACCAAATTGTTCAGCAACTTTACGACCTTGAGTTGTTTTGCCACTTCCGGGTTCACCTAGATTGGAAACAAATGGAATAATGTGTTTCTAACTGTGACTAATCAATATCGGCTTTTAAAGACGTAATCATATACAAATTATTGTGCTGCGATTTTTAGACAAATGGGCACATGATATTTTTATCTTTATACCTTACGGTTGATATTAGACAAGTAAAGATTTTTACACGTCAGAGAGGTTTGGTAGAACGTGTAGCGTCAAGTCCATTAACATAATCTGATTTGAAATGATATGGACAATTCACGACATGAGTATTTAGGCTATATTTGATTAGCATGGATAAAGTAGGCTTTTCGCAATGTTTTGGCAGCATCGAAATGCACAAACTCAGAATAATTAGTGACTGTATTCCGAATTCACTTCTCTCCATGATCTGTATTACAAAGATGGGAAATATGAAAGCTGAAAGGCGATACAATGGTCATGTTTTGGGATAATATCGTCATACTTCTCTTTCAGCTGATTTACCAACTACACACGTTTCTCAACGGATGATTTATTGAAGCAGTCGTGAATGTGGTAAGAATTGTCGATTGTATGAAGCTGTCCCCCTGTGGGTTTCCAGACTCATTTCGCTTTTGGTTTGAGAAGTTAAGAAAAATAATAACTAACTGGGTTCGGTGGCTAAGAAATCGTAACTGTTTGAGCAATTAACTTGTGAAATGCAAACAGTTTCTGAAGTCAAGTTATAGAGGCCGTTAGACGGTCTTGAAAGTGTTGTCTTACTATCATTTACAAGTGGACCGTTTGACTGTTATATTTGCCTTTCTGTAAACTGTTAAATTTCGGTCACAACAGAGTTTATGAATCAAGTGTAATTCTTGAATTTTCTTCTTCAAACTGGGCCGTGACCCTAATGGTTACATGACATTATGCTGTTTAACGAAATGGAGATCATCTGTATCAACTGGATATTAATCTGAACACAAATATTTGGGTACAACCTTCTCGTCCTGAAAGACCTTTGTCAACAGTATTGCTGAGCTCTCAAAAGAGAGGGCCTGCAGTCGGGTACATTCTTCTGAAGGAAGCTGGTTAGAGGGCCAATTAAAATGCGAAACCGTAGTCGAATTTGGGCGCCAGTCGATTTCTGTCCACCAACTCCACGATCACTAATCACTGAATACTACTGTTTAAAATGGTGATAACCATTCAATCTCTCTTGCTGTCCAACAGAACTGTCAGGCACTCAAGCTTTTGTACTCCAAAGTTAGCACTTTTAAGTTAAATCAAAATCGGCACTAGCTACCGAAAGCGTTTAGTGCAGTCAGCTGAACTGTCAAGATCACAATGAAGTCTTCCAGACACACAAAATCATACTCACCTCCTTATCCTGTAAAGAATGTAAACGAATTTGACAAATACGCCGAATAATCAATAGTACAACTATATTTAACGTGCTGAATGAGCATCCTAAGAAAAATAAATAGATCTGACAAAGGCTTTATTTTAAACGGCTCGGCACTGTGTATAAGCTGATCCAGAGAAACAGATGGAAGTTTGTTCCTTATATTTTAATCCGGTTTATCTGTACATTTTATCGCACATAATTATAGGTATATTGTTGTTTGTCGTACTTTATAACTCAGAAAACTGATCGTCTGACATTTCGGTGTGAGCGCTCTGTGTCCGTGATTAAAGCGAAAACGATAAAACCCACATTAATAAATGAACTCATAAATGAGTACAAAATGCGTGAAACTGGTGTGAAATTTGTGATTTTAGACCGTACTTCTTATCAGTCGTCAATATGTTTACTGATACCGTTTCGGATGTCACACAAAAACGTCCACAGACCAGAGGAACCTGGTACTACATGAGTGTTTTAGGCGTGTAAGGCATGGTTTCCTACATGAATCTTAGTTTACAACGTCATGTGCCAAGTAGGAGGTGATAGGGGACAATATTGTGTTCGAGAATTTGAAAATGGTGGTTTATAGGCCCGTGAAAGCAGAACAGAAGTAGAGATTATACAGGCAATCTGAAATGACTTTCAAAGTTTAGAGTTGCTTGGTCCTCTGGCATGTTCACCGATCACAGCGCAAGCAAACTTGACCGAGTAGAAACCATTCATTATATATCAGGGCCATCAAAACATTTGATGTTATTTTTGGCGTACTCTTTGTAATTCTGGTGGTTTCTGAGAACAACTTCTCAAAGGCAGTTATAAACTCTCATCAAATTACCTACACAATTTACAAATCGACTACATGTTCTGCATATAAGGGGTTGATCAGTGATTGGTTAATCTCTGATAGTAATCTAATTTCTAACCTACTCCAAGATAACTTGCTGCTATTTCTGTCACGTTTTGAGTTTTCCTGCGGGCTGTATCACCATAAACCAGCGGATAGCCCATGTATTTTATCCCAGGTATGCAATTGCCAGTTCGCCTGGCATTTGAAAAATCTTTAGGATGCAACAAAACAGAACGCATCGTTACCCTCTTTTACCCATCGCCTATGATTTACCCAAACTCTTACGGGTAGCCGTCGACAGTGTGACAAATGTGACGTTCTGTTCACCTGGTGCCCTCAGTGCAAAGTTGAGTACTCTTTGTAGCTCTTCAGAAAGTGTTTGTGATAGGCTTTCCCAGCGGTGCAGTGGTTACTTCTTCATTTGCTAACCTAAATCATTTGCGCCAGCAAAGCTCTGTAGGGCAGTGAATCTGCTATACTCGTATAAATCTGTTTTAAATGGAAAGCTTAGTAATTAACGCTATAATTCACGCGCTTGGCTTTGAGATAAATGAAGGTGCTGTCAAACTTTGTGAATCAGACAATCTAGAACTAGCAACTAGCCTTCGCTCAAATTTGGTTGCCCAGACTGCCTGATTTTGGAATCATTTTTGGCATGTGCCTTAAAATGATAAACTCGACTTCGCTGCACAATCGCGGAAGCCCGGTTACACAGTGCCACCATAGTTTTAGCAATGAGTTACTGCTTTTGCTTACAGTTTTTGGCTTAATTGAAAAATATTACAGAAATTCGGATTAATTTCTGTTTTGAAGATGTAAGTTTGAATGTGCACAGAGTGGCTCATACGCAGAAGTACAGAGTTCTAGGTAGCTAGTTTTCATTTCCACTGTGAGTTGGCGATGACGACGCCTGGTTTTGATAATGTCATTATTTTGAGTTCAGTGGTTCTACTGATTTTAGAAAACAGTGATGTAACAGTGCAACCAACATAACCGTTATTACAACCGTTAGATACCGATTCCAGTTAATGCACAAACCCATGTAAGGGCGTGGGTTAGTGGTGGTGATGAATAAGTCTCGCTCGTGTTTTACATTAGAGCGGGAATATTGGAGGTAATCTCTGAACCAGAGAAGTAAAAGATTTTTTATTCCATAACTATAAATCTTGAGGCATAGCAAAAAATGGTCTGCTGTGTTGAAGGCCCAAGAGATGTGCAGAAAAACCATATCAAATGACTTCCCTTCATCAACCGACTTCCTCTTCTCTACAAATGAGCATCTCCCTTGAAACGCATGTTGACTGTCAGACCATAGCGCAAATGAAACAAAACGTAAGTGGTTGTTAATCGCATCTTCATGTTCTCTGATGCAAGTGATAAAATAGCAGTCAGCCCTTACTCACCGAAATGGCTACAATCATTGTCTCTGAAAATACGTAGCACTGACACATCTTTCAGGTTTTCAGAAGCTTCACCTTCCGAGGAGATCGGCTAAGAAGTTAACAAGTGTTCTTGGCAACTCCCTAGTATGCTTCGTTAACACTAGTGGTGGAAAGATCAAGATCTGGGTGCTTATTTTCACTGAACGCTGATAGTTTTGAACACGATGTGCCATTCAAAAGTAACTGTATTAGTGTAGTATTGGTGCACCATCTCTATGGAACTGGTGGCAAACACGCTTAGCCACTGGTTGCTTAGACCGTAGACAACTTCTGTTTTCAAGACGATCATCCCACCTGTGTGAAACAGGTGACACATTGCGGGAAGGCTTTTGGCGACACGTAGTTTGAAAGATACACGGTGATTCTCTAACAAAATATCATCGATACAATACGGATGTTACAACACAATGCAGTATTCGTGAATTCCCTCCGTTGAATTATTGTAGTTCATTGTAATCCAGCACACTTGAAAGTGAAACGAGTAAACTGGTGGTGAGGTTTACTGTATCTACACCCAACAATAATGATTTTATGTGACGCCAGTTGACTCGACGCTTCATGACTCGTGTTGTATCTGATCATGACTATCGGCCCAAAACATGTTTATTGCAAGAGGTAGAAATTTATCACTGCAAGCGTGCACATATTTGCGTAGTCGACCGTCTGAAAATCGATGTTGGTTTCCTGAGAAAAAATCTCCACTCTATATAACAATCCACTTCTGACTGATGACAAGTGCCTTTTTTCATTCTGACTTTGACGGTTCATTAACTTTGGTGGTTGTGTCATTATTTGCGTTCGGCGCCATGAACTTTTATTTTTCATATACCTAAAACAACCAGTCATATTAACCAACTTAAATAACGGACCAGTAGAAGAGCATTGTGAGCTGTTAGGTGAAAGGTAGAAAGATTTGAAAGAAAACCATACAGCACACAAAGATACACTTTGCCAGACACTTTCCTTTAGCAAAGGCATTCGTTTTTCTTTCGATTGCAGCCAAGAAGGTTCGGACGCCTCACCTAATCAAACTTTTATTCCAGAACTCCAAGTCATGCGGTGGCCACCAAGTACTTTGCTCAAGCTTAACTCGATTTATCCAATCAAGATGTACTGTGGAAAGCAGTGAGCCCGTAAGTCTAAGACGTGTCTCAGCTAACAAAGCTTGTGTATTCAGCTGAGTGCTTGGCAGAGGCGCATCGCTCCTGAAACATGTTAACAAACTTTGCCACTACTACCGCGGCATTTTTATCATATGCCAATGCAGCTTCTAATGTATTGGCAATCGAAATCAGGCGCTCTGTTAGCAGTCTGCGAAGTGGTGGATCAGGTTTTGTCCCCGTGCATTATGAGTGTCCACGAAGTTGAAACGTACGCTCAATCTTTCTTAGAAATATATTGAGCTTACTTTCGTCACAGCTGGCGTGAGCTGGGTAACTCCGTGTAACCTTAAACTATATGAGCCGTGATCCCCTCAGCTATTTCTCTAATACTGATCCAGATCTCGAATATTTCCAGCAACACACCAACATGGTTAAGAGCGGGCAAAGTTTCTGATCGACCTTTTCCCGGCGCCCTTTATCCAGAAAGTGTAAAGGTCATATTAATGTGACGGATAGAACCTTTCAGTTTATCTATTAGCTAAGACATACCCAAAATGCGAACGAGTTGGCCTGATCTACAATCCGCAAAACAAGAACATTCACTTTAAGGTTTAGCTGTATGACCTCCGGCTGAAGGGTCTCATATCACAGCTAAGCTTGAGATGTTTGCTAATTGACTCACAAACAATGATTTTGGGTGAACATCCGATATAAACCAGTGAACGTCGGAAAAGCTACGGAATGTTGTCATCTACTTTGCTATAAAGCATCAAATTGAAAATGATATGGGACAGTTGTCTTTTCCCCCACAAACTATTTGAAAGAACATTATAATGCCAGTGACCTACCGACAAGAAAAATAAATCTCGATTCGGTCGAAGCGTTCTGGTTTTCTGCAGCATCTATCCAAAGAAAGCGAAACTGTCAGTAAGAATGAACTTCACATGAAGTGGTTTAATTTTGACTTTTTAGTTGTACAGCAAAACTCACCTCCATTATCTTTAATATCGTCGACGTTCGAAGTCAGAGTAGAAACTTCCGCATTATAAGCTTCTAACAGATTTTGGTCCGCGTTGTCAAGATTGTCTTTGCCTATAATGGTAAACTACGTTATACCAAAGCTGCAATCATTAACACCGTTAAGCATACACTGGCACTTGATTGACAAACAAATATGAGAATACAAACAATGATTAAAACTCACTTTGATGAGAGAAGTAAATAATATGTCAGTGTGCTGTTCGGTGACATGTGAATGCATTGTTACAAACTCAAGCTGCAAATAACTGTGTTGAGGACAAAATCGAAATGTTTGCCAATTTGAGTTACTCAGATCCAACACTTTCGTTTCATACAGATAACGGCGGTCAAGACCTCAGATTGCACGCATGACATTGTATAGCTGCTATGTAAATGATACATCAGTGACAGGTGATATCAAGGAAGGAAATTTACATGGCGCATCCCACTCCAGTCGACTTTGAATGCATGGCTGAATTTTGGACCTGTGCAAAATGAATGCATGGTGTACTTGACTTTTAAGTTTTCCCACCGAAATAATGATAACGTCAAGGTTAATACACTCGATGAATATGCGGAACGATTAATGGCTGCATTTCCACTGTTTTGCCACGGCTCAATATTAAATGCACATTCTTAAAAAGTCGTTTCACAGAGCAGATGTACTGTGTACTCCGATTAAGTTACAGTTAGAATACTTATTGAACGAGAACAACTTAAGACATAATCATTACCCCAATAGTTTCATAGAAAAGTATTCATAATCTTCAGTCCTCAAAGATAGTGATTCATCAGTGCGCACAGTTGGTGCTTAACCGTCGTGTAGCCATGAAGAAAGGAGTAATCTCTAGTCACGTGAAATGAAAAAAGTAAAGGCACGGAAACTGACTGCTACGTACTCAAA
This sequence comes from Paragonimus skrjabini miyazakii, assembly GCA_014338405.1. Lineage (NCBI taxonomy): Eukaryota > Metazoa > Platyhelminthes > Trematoda > Plagiorchiida > Troglotrematidae > Paragonimus > Paragonimus skrjabini miyazakii. The sequence goes on along the minus strand of JTDE01021753.1, from coordinate 37,155 downwards.
CTTTCAATATCAAGTTATCTACGCCTAAAATCGTCAGCAAGAGAGCTGCCCTACGGCTCACACTGTCCTGCTTCAATGGGTGCATTTACTTCACGAACAACTCGGCTGTTTCAAAACTGGTCAGACCAGCGGTAAGGCGTGGGTAACAAACATGCCCGGAAGTGCTAACTCTGAAGATCTCTACGGTTGTTGAGCCTGAATCACACAGAATGGTTTAACCCCGGGGGTTTACCAAGCAAGCATATGTACATACTTTCCACGCTTTATTTTCATAGCTCACCTCAGGTTAGAGCCAAAGGTGACCTGTCTGACAGTTTCATGGTCGAGAACGGCGTACGTTAAGACTGTTCATTTGCATGATTTTTATTTAATTTTGTCGTAGACGAAATGGTGGAAGACTGTCAAGTGGTATACAAAACTTCCCTTCGCAGTTGAGGTACTGTAGGACGTACCGAAAATTAGTGTTTTTCTTTAACTGTCACTCAGAGACACGGACAACACGTTCACAGAAGGCTATGTTGTGCATTATGACACACAATAATTAGTCGTACCTGCCTTCAGTTACCCCACATCACAAATCACATCGTCTCTAGTTAAAGATGCACAAACCGTACAAGCCAAACACAACTGGAAATACCAATTCTGACGTAGATTTTCAGCTAAGTGTATCAGCTTAACGGAGAGGCGGTTAAGTGACCGAGCATATTCCGTAGCGTGGTGAAAATCTGACAGATCAGAAAGTCTCTTAGCCTACGCGATCAACAAGGAAAGGGCAAATAACTTCGTGGATTGCGCAGCAGGCTCTAACCACATATCACCGGGGCGAATGCTACTATGGTTTACGGAACCACCGGCAGTCGGCAACTATTCTTCGACAGTGTCTTACGAAACAGATGCACCCCACCATCTATAAACAGTGTGTTGAATATCAGCTTTACTCACTAGCGAATGCAACTGAACGTTACTGCAATGGCAAAAAATAATCAAACTGGTGTGTATGTATACAATTTTGTCTCTTTTGTGTGCATATTCATTAATTGGCAATTCGCCAAACTAATCATGTACAACCCACCCCTGTGCGCACAGAAACGTTTTGTTCAGGCGTTGGATCTGCCATGGCCAACCCCACACCCTGTTATCCTGTTAAGACCCACGGTTCAAGTGGGTACTTGATTGCAGCGTGACATTGAACTGA
>JTDE01021753.1:20036-35860 GCA_014338405.1 Paragonimus skrjabini miyazakii | reverse complement strand
GCCACGTCTCGCCCGTTGGTCCGATCCGGTCGAGCGATGACTCATTCGGTCGCCCACGCCGTTCTCCATCCGCTCACCGTGGGTGTTTGAACGTACCTCCCCCCTGCGTTGGTCTATTCGGCCGAGAGCTGGAATGCTCGTACTTCCTGCCTGACAATCCCCCACAGTATGACAACCGTAAGTAGCACATTTGCAAGTTTCCCCAAAACTGACTACATCAAAGAGCCGTGGGATGGTTAGTTTTGACCGTTTCTGTGCATACCAAAAATTTAACTCGGAGTAGGTTGAATGTTTTGGTTGATAAATTGTCATTACGAGCCTCCTCACATTGAAAATCCTCATAAAAGCTTTGAACTGTTAGCAAAATTTGAACACTAGCTAACTAATCAACGAACCAGTCAACAAACTAACTGAACAAGTAACTAACCTATATTCAAGCCAAAAATGTCGGCAACCTTAGGCAATCGGCTGTTACAACCGTGCACATCTGGAAGACCCTATATATCGAGTAGTGTCTCAACAAAAATGATAGGAATAAGCCACGTGGAAGCCACCTTCTGCAAACCAACTATGGATGCAAGTTGCCTACCTTGCTCTCATCAACCGATGTCAATACTCCGTTAAAGATTGTCACTCAGTTTAGAGTGACCACCTTGACTCAGATGATGCCACTGTTCGTACTCGCTTTGCTTTGTCGTTTAATCAGAGATCGTCTACTTGCAATCGCAAGGTTGCAGACTGATCGAAGAGAATAGACGAAACGCCTACCAAACCGCACTGATAATTGAACTGCTTGAGTCACAACAATGGAGTGATCCAAACGAGCACTGAGCAAAAGTGTTAACAGTTATGCGTGCCTCTTGTGAAGAAGTCTCTTCCAAGGGGGCACTTCAAATATGGAAGAGAAGGATTTATACTGCAGCAACTGTGAATAATAGCCGACTGATTAACATGACTTCGAATAAACCAACGACCGTCGTGAACTAAATGACAACCTTAGGAAGATTCTTAGCAATGGCTGTGGCTTATTTCTCCAATAAAATCACAGAGGATGAGGAGACTTTTTTTGTCAAAGAAAAACTGAGTGCTTCTCCTCTGATTCGTCGTTGTACTAATCGTCTGGAAAGCTTTAATAAGCCTGTATGTAAAAAAGATAGCTCAGGAACATATAGTTTGTCACGACGACTTAACAGATGGGCTGAGCACTTCGAGGAACTGCTCAACTAGCACAAGACAGCTAATTCAGCTGTGGATAATTATGACATACCCGATGATCTTGCATCGGAAACTGAAGTGACTTTGGAACTTCAACTACTGGAACATAATAAAGCCACATGTTCGGACCTTTCTTCCGCAGCACTTTTCAGAGATAACGGTGGAAGATAGCTACCTGAACTTGCCGCACGCCTACGTTCCATACGGAAGACTAAAAAGGTCCCTCAAGACTAGTGCCTATCTACACTCATTCCTATGTTCAAAAAGGTGCAGGGACACCATGTAACAACGTTGGCTCTATTTAAACCAAACTGCTAACGGGTCCACATTGCGGTAGTTTCCGAAACACAGACAGAACCAGATAAAAGATAATAGGTATGCTTTTGGCCTGGTGGCGGATACGTAGGTCATACCTTCACCAACGGCACTCCTCTCCTTGACCAACAGTCATGATATATTTGAACATAAAGACAGACTTTGATTTGACTGCTTGATGCGATTTCTAGGACTGTCTGCAACACAAAAGAGGCCCAGTGAAATATTTCAATTTATTGAATTCGTAACCCCGCTCTGATCATGGATTGCGTATTTATGAGCAGCTTCCTCGAGAGTTGCTTAGTTCAAGTGACGTCAAACAGGCGTGCCCGATCTCCCATCCTCCTTTTGAACTATTTAATAGACGAAATTTTGGATGGGGCACTCGAAGGTTACAAGGATCTCCGAATGAAGTTTTCGCCAGATAATAAGGCGACTGATATTAAGCTTGTGAATAACATTACTTCACTCAGTTCATTTGCAGGTGGCATGCATTTCATATAGATTCGACTAAATGGCAAGGCGGGTGCGCATGGTATGCAATTTTCACCTAAAAAGTGTAATATTATTACAATATTATTACATTGCTGATGAGCCGCCGGAGACTGTCGATCGCATCATGTACCTCTCTAACCTGTAGTGTTGCTGATGAGGCACCCACGAGAATAACGAAACCGCATACTGCATTCTCTAAACCTCGTCATTCGTACCGTTGCAAAAGCATCCACTTGTTGATTGAAAACAGAATTTACATTGCATATGTGTATTCAGTTTTGTTGTGTGGATCTGAGATCTGGCCCGTTAATTAGGAAGATGCACATAGACTCTCTGTATTTAATCAGCGCTGTCTCCGCCCGTTGACCTGCATCAGCTGGGTCAACGTTGTAACTAACGCAACAATCCTTAGGAGTGTAATTGGGAAAGGTGTAAGTTTGCAACTGATAAACGAGCCGGCAAAAAATCACAATTTTCGGTTGATGGGTCGTGTACTCCTCCTGTCGACGTATCGTCTGCCGCATCGTGTATTGATCAGCGAGGCTGTTGATGGTTTCGATGAACCACAAAGTGGCCAAGTGATGATGTGGTCATAGGCTATTAAATCCCCGACTTTCCGGCTGAACGTTGTCAAAAGGCGCTGTGGCCTTGGTTGAGAACTTTGCGACCATTCACATCGTCAACCTTCTGATATGGCATTACGTCATAATCAGCGGCAAGCCTGGAACGGTGAAATTGTTGATCATTCTGTTGTGTGGAACTCGATTGTTTCTGTTTGTTCATTTTCCTTCGTCTTCTTCTCCGCTATGCATTTGCAGTTTTATTGACCATTGTCATGACCAGTGGCAGTTCGTGCTATTGTATCCACGGATAGGGCTCAAACCTGAAGTGATGATGATGATACGATGGTAGTACCCTTTAGTCTACACTGGTCAGTTGCTATGCTTAACAGAAAACACTGGAGAAAAATAAAAGAGAGTAACATTAAGAACTTAAGTCTGCGAGCGTGTTTTTCAGTCATTAGTAAAACTGGGAATGAAAGTGTGTCACCCTCAGTAGCTCCTGTACCAAGAAGACTGGTTTATCGTGACTAATAATCACGAAATGAAATGGCTTGAAGATAAAGTAAACGGCTTGTTGAATAAACGAGATAAATGTATACAGGGAACGAACCGTATGTTCGTGTCCACATAGCTAGGGCAGTATTCGCTAATCTGGAACATCCTTGGTGACAGACAAGATTAAGTGTTGTGTACATATGGTGAAGGCGTGGGCAGTGACGAAAATTGGCTGCTGGCTGTAAAGAACATGAACTGACTTCAAATATTTGAACTTAAGCGTCTACGTTCGACCGCTTATGTCAGGTGACATTAATAGGCAAGAACTGAAGAGGTTAAGACGCACTGGATTTCCAGGTGAGTTCCCTAACAATTTCACTACGTTAATATAGATTTAAATGGATAGGCCATTTACTAAAGATGTTATCTAGTCGTTAGTCACAACGAGCAATTTTTGCGGGTACCACTGCCGGCTGGCGTAAGGTGTGGATCGGACAGATAAGGACATGGTGTGGAGAAATGAAGTAATTTACCAGGAGCCTAGCCACTGTAGTTCGTATTCATCTCTCCGGCTGGAACCCCCGTGACCCATAAAGTGGGTGACTAGAAACTTTAAGCGATATAGTGGCTAGTCAAGCTCAGTGGCCAGCAGCGAAAGCCCTAAGAGAGCTGCCCTGTTTGTGACGTCTGACTCTCGCTAATGGCTGAGTTGTTTGTTTGTAACTTTCAGGCAACTTGATGTCGAGTGTTCGAGTCTTGACAGTCGTTTTTCTCTTTTTTTTGCAACTTGATAGGGTATGATTCATAACAAGGCCAAAAAATATGAACAGGAGTCACTGATATATTTCTGTGTTTGAGGATGATAATGAGGTTCATGTACTTTACCAATTTTCGTTTAAACTGTAACGCATTTAACCATTTATTGTCCCGTGTTTCGTAGAAAGAATTTCCACTTCTTTGAACGATGGTATTAAGAGTCGGAAAGACGGTATAATTTGACGTTCCTTATGTTAAAACTAATTCGTACATGAGCGTCTGAAGTCCAGCATTTTTACCGTCCAGCAGCAATACATCTCAGTATAATGTATATTTCACAGGATGCGAAAAACAGGTGTACCTGTCGCGATGGATCTGGAAATTAAGATCGTTCGCCACACAATGCGGGTCGTCTGATGATGTCAGCTGAATACAGTACCAACCTCAAGAAACACCCGTTCTAAAAAAATATCTTTAGGTGCAGCCGAATTGTAACGTAGACAGTATCGTGTAGTATCTAACGTGGCGCCTTGCAGAGCACACTCAATGAACGTACTGCGTAGTCTCTTTTCAGCAGCCCAATCATGCCCGATCACTAATAATCCTGTCACATAAAATACGGTTACCGGAGTTGCCTATTTCAGTTCAACTTGGATGAGTCATTTGTGGGTGCGATAAATTTTTCACTGGTGTCTTCACCTTACAAAAAGAGAACATACTTCCAGTTTGTAGGGGAATTAATTTACTGCGTGTCTGACGTGAGACTACTGAAGAGCACACTGGTTTACCCTATCTCTACAGTCTGTCCGGGATCGTTAAGGAGATCCATCCCAACCATTGTTCGTGTGAGTACACCCTCATAATTCCAGTCTGTCGAAGTTACGCAAGGCTTTGATAATCCCGTGACATTTGTCACAAAAAGTGATTACCTACGACATTCTGCCTACCACGGTTTTGATTAATAATATATTCATTAATGTACATTACATATGAGAGTCTCATATAAGGAGGGTAGGTTGTCGTTCGTTGAGGATTGCACCCAACGTTCAATTAGACCATCCACCCACAATGTGGTTTACTCATTAATGACACTTTGCGATGGAGGATTGTGTTAAGTCTATCGCAGAAGTTTGACGACTTACCCTACGCATACAGAGTCTTCCATCGCAGCGTAATGAAGCAAGACTCGATACCTTTCAATGAACTTGAAAAAAAAAGAGTTGTAGAGAGTGAGGTGTTTTTACACAGATATTTCGCTCGCTGTTCATCAGTGACTACAGTGGAAATGGCACAAGCTGTTTATGGTCGGTCGTCAGATTAACAGGATACAAAGACAGTAAGTTTGTTAGTGGCAAATCAGTGATTTTCTAAACGCAGTGGCCTGATGATGTCATTGATAACAATGTTGGTATTGATGTGGAAATCACAAGAAATACGGGTCATAGGTTAAGTGGCGAGAGTTTTTGGCCAGTTACTTGGATGCTAAAAATTGGAAAAGCAATGGTCTGGCACAACTATTGGCTTAATATTAATAAAACATCTCGATTCTCTTGTCCATATGTTCAACACCAAATAGCACCAGGTCATGTAGAGCCTCACACGGTTAAACCTATTCATCCTTTTCTGTTCACTTCCGTAAGAAGGAATACGGAACGCCCGGACCAACTCTTTATGCTACTGGTGCGCGGTCGCAGTAAGTTTGGAGACGTTACTGTGCCCAGCAAGTTTATGACTAAAAGTGAAGCGGTTCCGTTCTGTTTTGCACAAGAAGAGCCTACTCCTCCGCTAGTAACTATTGAAGATACACTATTTTCAGTAGGTGCCTAAATCCGCCCTGGTCACGAAAGTACAGTCTTTATACCATCTGGCTATGTATAGTTTATTTAACTTTCGCATTTTTGCGCATGCAGTATTTCATTGATTCGCCGAACTTGATATCGTTCGGTCATTGTCCTCACCACACATATCCACGACGTTTTTTTTATTTCCACTGTTTATGTCCTTAAATAGGAAGATCACTTTTTGTTAACAGCTAGGGCGTGAACAGTTTTCATACTGAAAACCAGTTTTAAAAATCTACGTTGCACGGAACTTCATCTCATTTGAAAAAGAATACCGAAAATTTAGTGTGGAGCGTAGATGAAGTCATGGAAACAGGGAGGCAACTGGATAAAAACAGGACGTGAGAAATGCCAACTATGCAAGCAATAATTTGGGCGTAAATCAGTTGTATAGTTGAAAAGAAAACGTGGTGTGTGACTTACCAAGATTATCCACAGGCTTGAGATAGTAAGGGGAAAAAGAGTTTGTTTATCACAGTGCTAAGAAGGAAAACTTAATTCATGGTTACTATGATTCGAAATGTTGACTAATGCGCTATCCAAATAATTCCATAGTTTGAGATACAAATGTGAGTTCATTCATTTATTTAATCGAAAGTAGTTTGAGTATGGCTAGAAGCAAGGCGACATTCCTTACTGATTTGCTTATCTCAACAGGCTGTAGCACATTGTTTCGTTTAGCCTGGGAGATTATTGCACAACAGATGTTGCGCACTTGAACGTTATGAAGACAACTCAACTTTACCTCGGCGCTGATTACTGAGCCCGTTAATCAATCAAGACCAGTAAAAACTAGATGACGATATGTTGAATTGATCAGGCAACAAATATAATGAAGAAGTTAACCCACAGTTTGAGAATTAATCTACATGGGTTGTTGATCTGGATGAGAAATTTAATACCAGTAACACACGCCCACCCATTCACTGGAAACATTTCACAATACCAGAGGAGGAGCACCAGTTGTTTTGTTGTAGTAGGTACAATCAGCGTTAGGCCCATACATGTTTGGCTGTCTATCAGAGTGTCCAACTAGTACAAAGTCAGCTGAAATACTCCGTACTTATTTTATGTCTGTCTCCTGTTCGCCGTGGGTTTAAAACTTGTACTTAAATTTTGCTAAATTAGTGACCAGTAACCACTTGAACAAGTCGCTACGTTTGATTTTGAAATATCCCCTACGGATATGTGCATTTCTCAACTGTAAAGGTGCATTCGAGTCAGTGGATCGATCTACACTTTTAGAGTCGCTTAAACGCAGGAGTGTACCGACCAAGTATGTGAACATACTGCCTGCGCTTTACTCCCATACTTCGGCTCAGGTTAGGGTTTATCATGAGCTGTCTGACAGTTTCACCACCAGAAGCGGCATTCGTCAAGGCTGTCCCCTTTCACCATTATTCAATTTGGTCATGGACGAATTAATGGAGGATAGTCTCCGCAGTCACAAGATGCCGGCGTGGACCTCCCACCTGGTGGAAGGCTGACTGATCTTGGTTATGTTGACGATAAGTTGTTGCTGTTTGACAACTTTCAAGCGGCGCAAGCAACGCTAAACGCAATTTCACGTTCTGCTAAGTACTTCGGAGTGTGCTTTGCAGTCTCAAAATGCAAAGTGCTTCTGCAAGACTGCTGTGACTACGTAGATTTATCGTTGGATAACGAAACCGTGGAGGTTGTTGATTAGTTGGTATAACTGGGAAATTGCATCAGCGGCGTCGGCGGAGGTGTTGGGAATGAAATAGAGGCGCATATCTCTAAGGCTAGAGCGGTGTTCGCTAATCTGAGACGTTCATGGCAACACAAAGGTATTTCTCTGAGGCTTCAAGGTCGCGTATATCAGACAGCAGTGAGGGCTGTGTTTCTTTACGGCAGCGAAACGTGGCCATTCAGGGTAGAGGACGTGAACCGTCTTCGGGTAATCGACCACCGATGTCTGCGTTCAATCGCTCGTATCGGGTGGCACCAACGGGTGAGCAACAAGGAGGTTGGGAAGTAGGTGTTTGGCACTGATTGTGAAACGAGTTCTTTCGTTCAGTCCTTACACCTGCACAGACTTAGGTGGTTAGGTCATGTACTAAGAATGCCAGCTAGTCGTCTGCCACACCGAGCACTGTTTGCCGACGCTGCGGTCGATTGGCGTAAGGTGCGAGGTGGACAGATGATGACCTGACGTAGAGAAATGAAATCGTTCACGAAGGGATTGTCCACTGTATATCGGGTTTGTCTCCCGGCTGCGGCCCTCGTGACTCACAGGGTCGGTGGCTTGAGACGGAAAGTTAGATTACAGCTAACCGAGCTCAGTGGCGTGAATGTTGTTGTTGTTTGGCCGAGTTGTTTGTGAAATGAGTGCACTTAATAACGTGGGATAGTGAAAGCCGCAAGGAAGCTGTTTTACTGATGACTCCTGACTTTCACTTACAGCTCGGTTGTTTGTTTGCAAGGCGTAGGCACCTTGATGTTGTATGTTTGAATGTAGACGTAGCAATTTTTTAGTGCTTAGGTCCCCTCTCCTTTCTTTTTTTCTTCTCTCTTCCTGTATAGTGTTTTTTTTCCATCGTGGTTGTGTGGCAGTTAAGCATCAGTGATAACCATTGATGTATTGCTCTCTATGATGATGATGATACATACATTTCGGAAAGTTGTGCTATTTTTCAAACCTCGCGAAAATGTGATAAACTTAAACTAACTACAGTAACAACAAACCGTAAAATGTAAAAAGCCTTGCAATGAAGTACGAAGAAGTTTAGAAAGTGTAGTGATAGCGGTTGGATTCCAATCCATGAAATAAATGCTGTCTTCGAAACGTAATCCATAATTAAGCCATAAAAAGCTGTTACAGCAACTAACCTTTTCTTCAAGTAGCTGATTCATTACTATTGAATTTGACGGACTTTCAAAAATGGACGCAGCTGAATTGTTCCCATGAGTTGCTTGCTGAAATAAAAAAAATTTCAAATATTGGCAATATCACCTCCTTTAGTAATCTCGCTTACTTTTCCCAAGAAGTATTCGACGACCGTGACAACATCATTCAGAACTAGTTCCTGACTCCGATCGCCTGGAATCTGAAACATCAGTTAGGCAAATAGATTCACGCACAACTCACAGTAACTAGAGTGCTTCGTTCATCATAGTGACGTATGACTGGAAGTGTACAGTGCTTGAAAAACAGAATGCGGTGTAATGCCACGGTTTCTTCATCCTCCGTTCGTGAAAGACGTGTGTATCGCTTCAGGAGGCGCTTTTGTAATGTACTTTCTTCACAGTCCAATAGAATAGCAAGGTCAGCACCACCTACCTAAAATGTAAAATATACTGTTATTTTCATGTCACCGACCTTACGAACCTTAATAGCTTGAAAATTGGTATTCGTCAGGTATGCTCCTACGTGTGCAATTATTGTGAGTTCGCACGTTCAAGCAAACTGCGTCGTTAGGTTTGCGGTAGAGAGGTCACAATCGGTTACAGGAAAATGTAAACAGCGGCCACGTGCAAAAAATGCTTCCAGTTTACTTACCATTTGTTCAGGGAACGTGTAGCTAACAACACCACCGACTGAAAATGTACTCAAATTCCGCAGCATCACAATCGCTAACTGTTGTTTACTCGTTAAGTCACATTTTCTCGGTCTTCCGTTCTATAATGTGTTTTTGTTTACCTTGCTGATTTTGCGATCGGTAACAGAATCTGCGGTAGATCAGCTTTATCATTCTATTCCCGGGCGCAAAGATCAGCGTAGACAAAACTTCGGTTATAACATTTCCCTTAAATTATTTCAGGATTCACAGTCATTAGACCGGTGCATTGTTGACATCATAGGCGCTACTACAATAAGCGCTATCCAACACCACTGTCATTTTTGTGGTCACTCAGTAAGTAGAAATCAATATACCTATTACGTTCTTTCCCATATTTCATGTGCCCTAATCCAAAGGAACAGAAAAAAACTCAACTAATATAAGTGGGAGCCATTATTAGCAACATCACCAACAGCCGTACTTTCGATTAAAGCAGAATTATTTAACTCTTTTCATAGCAGTCAAGTACAAGGGAAATAAACATCTTCCTTCAAAGTAATGTGTAATCAACACACTTAGGTGTATATGCAGCGGCTCGTGAAGGCTCTTTCGTTTAGAGTTGCTGCGCAAACGTTTAGCTTGTCACATTCTTCCGCTTTTATCTCGAACTCACTGTGACAGTGGCCAAGCATGAGTAACTAGGTAACTTTGCTGACACCAAAATCGTATAGCTGGCCTACCCCCAGGTAGTTCACACCACTTGTTTAATAATAGGATTTTTGTTTCCCAGTAAACTGTAAAATTATAGGACGCGCCAGATACTTGCGTGACAAGCAGTTACAATATTTCTGGAGCCCCTCTGGTTTGAATCATACTTCACCGAGTAAAATAAGGATGAATTGAGCCGGTTTATCTGGGAAGAAGACTGCACACTTGTTCAACTAATTTTTAAGCTTTCATCCACTGGATGTTGGCCGTCATGAAGAAAAACATGGCGTATTTGAGCTCAATACGGCTACAGTGCTGGAGAGCAAACAGTAACGGTTGAGGCGATGGGCGTTCAGTCTTACAGTTTTGGGACTGACAAGCTGCGTTTCCCCTATTGATCTGTTCTGAATCTAGTTTTTCAATACCCAGGTTAGGTGGCTCGTACTGTTTCAGTCGACTGCAAGAACTCGGCAAAAATATGTACAGCTTTTGAAGTTCACGTCAGTAATGTTCTACAGTTATATTGCGTGTGATACATCTGGTACATTACAATATTACATATTCTCACTGAAGAGGTCTGAAGTCAAAATGATTGAGAGTTGCATATAAAGCAAAAACTGTCAAATAAACGGAACAGGAATAAACTGAGAAAAAAAGAGGAGAACAAGCTATACAACATTAATATTGTAGTGTAATCTAAGAAAATTGATGAAAATATCTCATAAAGATACACTATCCCTGTATGGTGTACAACTAACCCGAATGTACATACCAATCAAAATATTTTCATTTTTGACTTACGTGTTGATTAAATGTGTTCAGTTGGTTTTCATCATTTGGGAATCCTTCAATAACAACAGCCTTGGTATTTTCAGCAACATTGTTGAACTCTTGACGTAAAATGTCCACTTGTACGTCCTGAAAATAAAAATTAATAACAAGAAATACAGTCACATCTAGTTAATATTTTAACCTTTTAAATTTTCGGTGGTTAAGTGGAGAACAGAGAACTTTACAGAGTAAGAACCATTCGATGACTTAGATTTTCGTACCGTTACACAACAAAGTGACAGTGCAACATTGACCCATCTTCTTCAAACAACATCATCTGATGAAGTTACATGTGGGAAATAAAAAATGTGAACTGTAAGTAAAGGTTTTTTTAAAGCATCAAATAATTACGTATGGTGCATTTGTTTGCTAATCGGACTTACCCAGTATTCTGATATTATTCGATCCTTTGAAAAGTAGAAGAAACAAAACAACAGGCTTGGTAAAACTTCGACGATTGTGGAGAGAAAAATGCTCAATGTTTTTGCAATTTGGTTTTTTGTATTAGCCAAAAAGAATTTACACTTTTAGACGAAGCGAAACTTGGTTGTTGTTGTACACGTCACGTTGTGCGGACAAATCTGGATAGGATTGAGCCAACCTATTAAAATTTAAGCATAATGGTTTCGAAGTAATTCATTGTGGAAAGGCGAAAAGATTACTAAAACTGAGGAAAAATGACGAGCAATTAAGTTTCTCTGGCGATAACGTAAGGGAGCTGGTAAAGACTTGCTCAGTTCAGAAGCACAATCTGTAAGACTTAACTGTATTTTACTGTAAACAAATTGACTACTAATATATTCCGACAAATAACACAGACTCATATTAGTACGGCTAGTTTTACACAGGTTAGCTTTTCTGTACTACATCATTACCTTGGCCATTGGTGGATCGCTACTGTGCACTCGTCGAGCCACAACATCCCAATCTTTTTGACTGTCACCTTCAATATGGTCAAGGACACGTTTGCGCAGAAATTCTGTCACGTTGAAATGCCTCAATCCTGGTAGTCGTTCACACAAAGCCTGAGCCTGCTCTGTTCTGCCGGAACCAGGTCCACCTGAAGGAAGTTAGTTTGAATGAGTTTCAAATTTTTGCGATGTTTGTTGTCCATTGGCTAACTGGGCAGAAGATATTGCATACCAATGCTGTCCTATAGGTATTTTGTTTCATATATGATATCCTATATGAAGGAGGTAATGATTGGTGGCCTGCTTAGGTACGCATCATTCTGAGTCACTGAACAGTTCTATTCTAGTGAAGGTGGTTATTTTATAAAATGGCTGGACGTTTTTCGTTTCGCCGTCTATGGCTACCCCGTGGTTATGTTCTCTGCATGTACGGTGGTGCCTTTATCACTAACCAATGACAACTATAATACCTAACGACATGACTCAGATATGGCTGTGTCTATTTGAATTGTGTATCCCACGAAGTTATGGTCTTAAAACAGTCAATTCTGCCGGCAACAATTGAACACAAAATAGATCAAAGTGAACTTTCTTTGCTAAACTATCTTGGTACTTTTACTAACGTTTACAAGGAAGGAGTTCGTCTCGTAGCATCTGTGTATTGGCCAACATCATTGTGATTTTGTTGTGGTGCTTAAGCTTATCAGACTGCAATGTTGGTTCATATCCTTTTTCAGACGTTTCAGGCAAACTACTGATTCGTTCCTCATCTCAGTTGGATGCATCTAGCAATATCCAATGGATTTTCTTTCAATTGTGTTGCAACATACACTGATTTTATTGAGTAGCGTGCAATATTTTTGCCTTGAATTTAACAGCAAGTTATAACAATTATTCCAAAAACCCCAGTAGTTCATTAAGTGTAAAAAAATGTTTCGCGAACAGTCTGTTTTCGGTTATTCACCATCGGGCCATTTACAAAACATTTTTTAACATCATGGTTGTCAAGCGATCGAAAGCAAAGGCAATTAGTCATATAATTACGTCACGAGATTGTGAAGCGGAAGGCAATTAGGTGACGAAATTGACCCTCGGGGGTGTCGAGTCAGTCATGGGAGGCCATGGTAACCGTAGGGCCTGTACAAATCTCATCTGAGCGCACAACTGTGGATTGCGCAACCGAAGTTCGATTGCTTCCGCGGTGGCCAGAGTATGAAATTTGACTCCTCTGGATTGACGACTGCGTATGCGGTAAATGGACTGGAAGGCCACTTCCGGTGTGACTTGGTGCCCTGAATCAACAAGGTGCGCCCGAATTGCACTCGAAATGGACTTCACCTCGTCTTTAGTCAGCCACACGAGATGGTGTTCACGTATCCTTTGAGAAAGGTGCTTGGTTGTGCGACCAACGTAACCTGCTCCACAGGACCATGTGAAAGAGTAAACACAAAGTGAGGTCACACATTTAGGCAACGTATCTTTGAGTTGTACGTGGACAACCGGGTCGGATCTGAACGAGATTCGTAGTTGTGCAGCACTGTAGGTCTTTTCGATTGCACTACTTATTCTACGAGTCACTAGTTCAGTCAACGCCTCGCCTTTGTAGTCTATCGTCATGTAAACCAACTTCTTTTCCGCAGATAGGAGCTTAACTCTCGGTTCTGCCAGTATCATATGTCTATCCACGAAGTTTACAGGATAGGCGTTCTCTGCGAATATCCGTCGTAAAAACACCATTTCTGCCTCAATCATGTCATCAGTGCATATCCTCATAGCTCTGTGTGTTAAACTACGGACGAGGTTTTTCTTCTGTTTGAGGGGTTCGTAACTGGAAAAGTGAGTATACTGGCCGTTCCAAGTCTCCTTCCTGTGAATACTCCTCTGAACTGGACCGTCTACACGATGACTCAGTGTCACATCCAAGAAGGATATTCGTCCATCTTTCTTGGCCTCAAGTGTAAAATTGAGATTAGGGTGTGATGTGTTCACCTCAGCAAGTAGACTATCCAGATCCACAGTCTCGTCGACTTCACAGATGATATCGTCTACGTACTTCTGGTAGAGAGTGCTATTGTCAGCAAGTCCACGAAGCTTAGTTCTTTCTAACATTGCCATGAAGATATCTGCCAACAGTGAGCCTAAAGTTGACTCCATCGCACCGCCGTCATTCTTACGGTACCTTTTCCCATCAATCTGAAATTGTACATTCTGCGTGCAAGTTAATATCAGCTGCTTGAGCGTATCTTCGGGTAATCCCACATTTAAAACTTCGGAGCGAATATACCCACAGAGGTAGTCGAAGGTTTCCACAAGTGTTACATTCGTGAACAAAGAGCTTACATCAAGGGAAAACACCTTTTCCCCCTACGTTCAGCGATCGGATAGAATCGACAAACTCAGACGTATCCTTCAGCGAATGCACTGTGATATCCTCCCGAATGGGTTTTAGCATCTCCGTTAGCCACTGTGCCATCGAATGATATGGAGAGTTACACGTCAAGAATCGGGCGTAATGGCCATCCCTCCTTGTGAACCTTCGGTAAACCATACGGCCGGGGTATCATGGTTCCAGTTGGTCGAATTCGTTCAAATGTCGCATAATCAATCAAACTCTGTTGTTCTAGGTTTCTTACAATTCTAGAGATGCTTTTCTGGATCTCATCGGTCCTATCTTTTTCATTTAGAAGGTGGCTGAATTTAGATGAATCACTCAAGATGTCAGTCATTTTCTGCAGGTAAATCGATCTGTCTATCAAAACAATTCCTGCACTCTTGTCAGGTTTTGACAACAAAATATCATTATCTCTTCTCAAATCGTTCAGCTCTTGGATATGCCGTTTCGCCAGATAGGGGCCTAGAAAGATGGACGAATATCCTTCTTGGATGTGACACTGAGTCATCGTGTAGACGGTCCAGTTCAGAGGAGTATTCACAGGAAGGAGACTTGGAACGGCCAGTATACTCACTTTTCCAGTTACGAACCCCTCAAACAGAAGAAAAACCTCGTCCGTAGTTTAACACACAGAGCTATGAGGATATGCACTGATGACACGATTGAGGCAGAAATGGTGTTTTTACGACGGATATTCGCAGAGAACGCCTATCCTGTAAACTTCGTGGATAGACATATGATACTGGCAGAACCGAGAGTTAAGCTCCTATCTGCGGAAAAGAAGTTGGTTTACATGACGATAGACTACAAAGGCGAGGCGTTGACTGAACTAGTGACTCGTAGAATAAGTAGTGCAATCGAAAAGACCTACAGTGCTGCACAACTACGAATCTCGTTCAGATCCGACCCGGTTGTCCACGTACAACTCAAAGATACGTTGCCTAAATGTGTGACCTCACTTTGTGTTTACTCTTTCACATGGTCCTGTGGAGCAGGTTACGTTGGTCGCACAACCAAGCACCTTTCTCAAAGGATACGTGAACACCATCTCGTGTGGCTGACTAAAGACGAGGTGAAGTCCATTTCGAGTGCAATTCGGGCGCACCTTGTTGATTCAGGGCACCAAGTCACACCGGAAGTGGCCTTCCAGTCCATTTACCGCATACGCAGTCGTCAATCCAGAGGAGTCAAATTTCATACTCTGGCCACCGCGGAAGCAATCGAACTTCGGTTGCGCAATCCACAGTTGTGCGCTCAGATGAGATTTGTACAGGCCCTACGGTTACCATGGCCTCCCATGACTGACTCGACACCCCCGAGGGTCAATTTCGTCACCTAATTGCCTTCCGCTTCACAATCTCGTGACGTAATTATATGACTAATTGCCTTTGCTTTCGATCGCTTGACAACCATGATGTTAAAAAATGTTTTGTAAATGGCCCGATGGTGAATAACCGAAAACAGACTGTTCGCCAAAACATCTTTTTACTTCTACTAATTATGTATATATTGTTCGAATATTCCGCAGTGAGAAGTATTGTAAGTTTTACAAACTTTTACATTGTTTTCGTATCTGGTGGACCTAGGGCTTGTTTTTTGCAGTAGCCACAATGGATTGCAGAAAGCTGAGAAGGGATCACGGCTTGTAACACAAGTTACACTACGTCGAGTGAGCGTTTATACGTAGACGGCTGAAACGACAGAGTGTAAAGATTGCTAATGAGCAGTCGGGGATTCGGTTAATTTCAAGTTGAACATCACCCACAATTGATCGCAGCTGT